>CAXITT010000449.1:0-80800 GCA_964033795.1 Lymnaea stagnalis | reverse complement strand
AGATAGATAGATAGATAGATAGATAGATAGATAGATAGATAGATAGATAGATAGATAGATAGATAGATAGATAGATAGATAGATAGATAGATAGATAGATAGATAGATAGATAGATAGATAGATAGACGGACAGGCGGACAGATGGATAGACGGATAGACGGATAGACGGATGGATGGACGGATTGACGGATGGACGGATTGACGGATGGACTGATGGATGGATGGACTGATGGATGGATGGATGGATTGACGGATGGACTGATGGATGGATGGACTGATGGATGGATGGATGGACTGATGGATGGATGGATGGATGGATGGATGGATAGATAGATAGGATTGATAGACCCACGCACCAAAGACACACTCTCCAAAGACCAACTCACCAAAGACACACTCACCAAAGACCAACTCACCAAAGACACACTCACCAAAGACCAACTAACCAAAGACAAACTCACCAAAGACCAACTCGCCAAACCACACTTAAGAGATATGATTATTTGTTGTGTTTTATCGGCTTGAGAACCGAATTATAACTTTTATTATGTTGAAACAGATGATATTAAAATGGCTATGGAGATGTATGCAAAGATATATCATCGGAATAATCCAATCCAGCTCAACATTAAGGATGATGGCTGTAAGTACAATTTTTTTTAAAACTTATTTATTTTAGAAATAAAAAGGTTTAATCAAGCTGTCCGCTATTAATGCGCGCCCCTCGAAAAATAATATGTTCCAATTTTGTTAACTATTGCCTATCCTCATTTCAAATTAAATCAAACTGAACATACATGATTACATACATTTAAGACCGTTATAAAATATATATATTAAACAATTACGTTTCTAAGTTCTGTTAAATGGATGTGAACATTTCCAATTTTCTACCCAATAAAGTCCAACTTACCTACTACGATCAATGGGAACTTGAGTAATGTATCACGCACTTTGTTTTAAAAGCTTATCCGCAAACCTAAAATGTATGAGGTGGTTTTGTTTGTGAACTTATTTCCCTTAAATGGCGACATTAAAGGGAACAAACTCTGTAAAACATCCCATCATCACCGCTTTGAATAAATACTGGGACAGCTAATGGCGCTCACTTGCTCAGTTTGTTGACATTCGCTGGATGAAATTTGTTTGCAATGGCGAGATGAAAGTATGTGACATTTTGTATGGTGAAATTCTGTTCTTTCATTTTATCTGCCGATTTGGAGGTATTTCCTTCCACCATTTTGGGTCCGAATGTGCATTTTTTTTTTTTTATTAAACTCGCTCACTTTAATTAAATTATATCTACCTTGATGGAACGCACAATAGAATTACGTGGCACGCATATTTTGGTTTTGAACAACTTCCTTTCCGTCTCTAACTTAGAGCACTTTCGTTTCTAACATAGAGAACGTTCGTTTTTAGCATAGAACACTTTCGTTTCTAAGATAGAGGACTTTCGTTTCTAACATTGAACACTTTCGTTTCTAACATAGATCACTTTCGTTTCTAACATAGAGGACTTTCGTTTCTAACATAGATCACTTTCGTTTCTAACATAGAGCTCTTTCGTTTCTAACATAGAGCACTTTCGTTTCTAACATAGAACACTTTCGTTTCTAACATAGAGCACGTTCGTTTCTAACATAGAGCACTTTCGTTTCTAACATAGAGCTCTTTCGTTTCTAACATAGAGCACTTTCGTTTCTAACATAGAGCACTTTCGTTTCTAGCATAGAGCACTTTCGTTTCAAATCAGAACTTGAGAGAGCTACATTGGTATCTTTGAATAAGTTTTACATTTCCAATATTGTGTTTCTTTTTTTCTTGTCTGCTGAATTAGGCATTTATCTGAAACGTCATTTTAATTCTCTTGTCTTTTTTTTTTTTGGTCAAGCCTAGACATATCTTGTTCCATCATTCGTTTTCTCTTCAGGGATTTTTCACTGTCCCTCGTATACTATAACTTTTTCTTCAACGCCAGGCAAATATGTAATGGACATCGACCACAGAGGAAGCTCGTACTCACGGTAAACATACACAACAACGAAAACCAAGAGTGGCACCCAGCAGACGATGACTCACAGCATTGATCACCTTTCTAGTTTGAGCAGCGTTGGTCACCTCTCTAGGGTGAGCACCTTTGGTCACCTTTCTAGTGTGAACAGAATTTGTCACCTCTCTAGTGTGTGAAGCAGCGTTGGTCACCTCTCTAGTGTGTGAAGCAGCGTTGGTCACCTCTCTAGTGTAAAGATCACCGTGAAATCAAACATGTGTTCAAAATGTCTTGGAAGTCTTCTAAATTGCCACTATGGTAGATTTGAAATAACTTAAATATATATCGAGGTTATAAACCTGGACCAAAAAATAGCTTCATAGAGATATTTAAAAAAATAACAACCTTGATTTGTTTAGTATTGTCCGCCACATCTTTCCTTTTATTTCTCTGCTTAATCAAAGGAAAAAAATAGTAATCTACATTTTTAATTGGCTTCAGCTATTAAGAGAAAAATTACTTACTGAGAAAATAAATAATGTTGATACTATTTAAGCTGAACTCAAAGCTAATGACTTTGACAAAGTTCCCCAATAAATGACGTGCAACAGTTGGAATATAATGTTGCAACTGCTTGGTCGCTGTCCCTGATCCTGGGTGAATTTTCCCGTGCTCCAAATGGTATGCCGCTTAATTGGAATCAGTAGCCGTCTTATGTGGCATTTATAGATTTCATTGATTTGTTTCATAAAACAGATGGTATTATGGGGGCATGGTCACTACATATGGTCACATTCCTGGCGATGTTGGTGTTTTTCTGACGAATACAAGGCAGCTCCACTCTGTGATGTTTCAGTTGCCTGGGCGTTGAAGATAACAACAATGAATGCAAAGGAAAATAATAAATTATGAAACGAATACTCAGCAACAATTATCTTTTCAAAAGATATATTAGTGAAAATGGTGCATCTATTCCAGTAACGGCTGTCCTAACTGTAACACTGTATTTTCCCATGAACCATCCGAAATCTGATGTCTATGTCTTGAAAAACTTCACCCTTCGTGTGACTAATAACCTCTACTCTATACGACAAGATCTGGAGGGCTCTGGGACTCCAGAAGGCGTCACTGGAGAATTAACTCAAGAATATAATTTTAGTTAAATTACATATTTTAAAAGAAAAATAGAATGCTTTTACAAACCCTTATTCAAATGTGACAGAAAAAGTATGTGTGTTTTGGGGGGGGGGGTAAAATTTAGAACGATATAGTTTAATGGTTGCACATGTAACAAGAAGAAGGAAAACGTAATGGAAAACACATTATACAAGTGATTTTTGTGTGTCAGAGGTTAAAGGCATAAGGCTGATGATATAAAATAAAGGATTTTTTTTCAACAGATCTGGTCGGTTATTTATAAAATAAATTGTTTATTTTTTTTAATTGCTTTTATAAAAGTTCTAAATGAGCAAACTTTGGATCAAGCACTTTTATTTGAAATAGAAATAATTTTTTTTAGATAAACCACTCAATTAATTTTTTTTTTTATAATTAACAGCCGACAAATTAGATGGGTGCTTTAATTTCATCCATATTTGTGCAGCATCACACAAACTTTCTCAGTCTTGTTAGAGTTCACAATTTTGCTAAACTCAATAGCATCCCACTAAAGTAACCAACGCCCATTTAAACTCTACGTTTTTTTTAAGCATCATCGATCAAAAGAAATATAGAGATACACTGAGCAAGGCTCAACTAAGAAACTTTATAAACTTTGAAGAAATGATGAACTGCTTCTTGTGAAATTCAGCGCAAGTCAGGCTCATTTAAAAAAAAAATAATAATAATAAATTTGGATATCGTTGTCTGATCGTTTTAAATGGCCTCGCGGGGCAAATCTGGTCAATATGACAATATGGCCAATGTGACAAATCTGGCCCATTTGACGATTCTGGACCATATGCCAAACGTTGAGTACCCCTGGTCTAAACGATGTTACGTGGGTGTACATGGAGAACATTTTCCATTGTAAAGCCTTGGAGAATTAAGTGTTTGATGATTTATAATTATAGTGAATTTTAAAGTTTATATTTTAAAACAAAATGATTAACTAAGGATAAAAATTTAAAACATGACAAAGAAAGAATTTTTTAATTTATTTATCATTTTATTTCAGAAATCTAATCAAATTTTATTCAGATATTACTTTTCAAACTTCTAAAAAACTTCTAAAAAAATAGTTTTTATTGTCAAATGCTTAAAAAGTCGGTGATAAATGTTTCTGGTAGTACAGAGCGTGTGTGGAGACAAGAGTTAGTACACCTTTTGGTGTCTACATTACGTGTAGTATAGGTTTAACCCCAGTATTTGATAAACTGGTGAAATAAAAAGACGATACACACAGCCTTTACTGAGTACGTACATGCATTTACGCCAGTAAGTACAACGGATTAAGCAGAGAAAGCTTTTGCTGACTACTGAATCAAAATATATAAGTCAATTCAGAGGATCAAGGATCCAACAATTCATTTAAAACATAATCTAAACCTTACACTCATGTGTGTATACACTGTCTAAAACAAATTATAATGTACGAAATAAATTTGCTTATACAAACTATATTATATAATTTTAAGAAAATATATACTGAAATTACGAAAAATTAATAATCCCTTAAACAGATTAAAGATTGAATATAAATTATAAACAAAGACATTGGGGTGTGTACTATTATGTAGCAAACTACAAAGTTTCTCTCTGAGACCTTTTCATCCTTGCTGATAAACGTTTCTGAATGTAACACACACAAATTCATTTGAATTTCGTCGTCCCTATTCTTAACTATCTTTGTTTTTTTTTGCTTAAGATGTTTTTCATTGAGCAAAGGAGAGACAGGACAGCGCGTCTCACGGACTTATTCCCGCAATACAGAACCGGATTTATAGCCGAATTCATGATAGACACCCAGTTCAGCGTCAACGCCAGCCAGGGCGGATAATAATAATAACAATAAAGTTCATTTAAAAAACACGCTTCATCCCCAAAGGCTCGAAGCGCGGTACAAAGTCAACAAAAAACATATCTATAATTCACCACATTTAAAACAAACACAACACTACAAAAACTAATTACAAGCATACAATATCAAAGTCTTTCTAGCCATTTCAACCCGGAGCAACACAGCAACACATGGAAAATAAGGTAGACAATCATCCCAGAAGGTATTTGCGAAATAGATGTGTCTTTAGATCTGTTTTAAAGGACTCCAGTGTCTGGTTGTTTCTAAGATCGACAGGAAGGGCGTTCCAAATTGTTGGACCAGCAAATGCGAAAGTGCGCTTTCCGTAAGTCTCAAGGCAAACACGTGGTGTTGAGAGTTTGCCACTATTGGATGAGCGGAGCTCTCTACTGGGTACATAAGGCGTCAGCAGCTCTTTCAGATAGGACGGCGCCAGGTCATGTAAGCAGCGTTAGCACAAAGTTGCGATTTTGTACTCTATGCGAGCACGCACCGGCAGCCAATGCAACTCTCTCAGAAGTGTTTTTGCATGGTCGAATTTGCGTTTGCGGAGAACTATGCGAGCCGCATTATTCTGTGCTATTTGAATTTTATCCAGGAGCGTAGCTGGAAGACCCACCATGAGAGCATTGCAATAGTCCATGCGTGATAGCACAAATGCAGACATCAGCCTCTTTGTTGTATCAATTGTTAGGAAGGGCCTGATTTGACTAATCCTGCGCAGCTCCAGAAAAATCGCCCTGCATAGCATGTTAATATGACTTTCAAAAGTTAGTCTTCTATCTAGGTAGACACCCAGGTACCGCACTGTTTGAGCTAACTCAATACGCACACCTGAGAGAGTAATGGATGTCGTGTTATTTGCAGATTTCTGCTTCTGAGCGGTCGCAATGGGGAGCAGCTCAGTCTTATCATCATTTAATTTGAGCTTGTTAATGGTCATCCAGTGCTTTACCGACTCCATTGTCTTCTGTGTAATACTGAGCAGCTGAGGGAACTGAGAAGTGATCACGGATTGATGAAGTTGTGTATCGTCCGCGTACATGTGATACAACATGTCAAACTGCCTGATCTCTGCGCCCAGTGGCTGAATGTACATCGTGAAAAGCACTGGGCCTAGGACCGAGCCCTGGGGTACTCCGAATTCGATATTAGATTTCTTCGAAGTCAAGCCGTTTGAAATAACTGACTGCACCCGATTAGTCAGATACGATCGGAACCAACACAGGACGGTATCAGTGAGACCGAACGTTTGTTGCAGACGCTGGAGCAGTATGCCGTGGTCGAGCGTATCGAAAGCTGCCGATAAATCGAGTAAAGACAAAATCGATACCCGGCCCTCATCACAAGACGACAGAAGGTCGTTTACGACGCGCAACAGAGCTGTCTCAGTAGAGTGATGCACCCTGTATGCTGATTGGAATGGTTCAAACAAGTCAAACTGAGTGAGGTGATCCTGGAGTTGGCGGAGAACGACTTTTTCTAAGATTTTAGAAATAAATGGTAGATTTGAGATGGGGCGATAATTTTCCAACACATTTGGATCAAGATTTGATTTCTTTAATAGTGGAGTAACGATTGCCTCTTTAAAAGATGATGGAACAATACCAGTAGTTAAGGACTGATTTATAATATAAGTGATGATGGGGACTATTTCATCCAGACATTCATACAAGAGCCCTGCTGGAAGAGGGTCAAGCGAACATGACTTTCTTGGGGTATTAGCGAGGATTTTCCTCACATTCGATTCACTGACCTCAACAAATTCAGCCATAGAAGAGCCGTTGAATAGTGAGAATTCTGGAGCAGTATCGATGTAACTGTCAATTTTCGCTCTGATCCTCTTAACTTTGGTAATAAAGTAGTCATTTAGTGCGTCTGGCAGCTCTTCTACAGCAATGTTATTTGGCAGAGATGTAGCCTTGTTTTTACCGGTCAGCTGACCCACAATGCGAAATAAGTCCTTGCTTGAGCCGCTGTCTGTAATCTGATGACTAACATACTCAGTCCTAGCTGCAAGGACCAACCTCTTGGTTCTTTCCCTGTGGTCAACAAAGATTTGACGGTGCACAGTCAAGCCCGACTTCCGCCATTGGCGTTCTACACGTCGCTGCTTCTGCTTAGCGTCCTTAATTTCGGGCGTGAGCCATGGGGCGGAAGGGCGGTCCGTAACTCGCCGTTTGGACAGTGGTGCATGTTTGTCTAAGATAACTCTGAGGCCACTGTTGTAGTCTGTAGCAGGGTTATCTACACCGCACTCAAGGGCGGATAGTCGGTGTAGTCCACGAAAGGTACAACCACAGCCATGAGACCAAGGGGCAGCCAGCACGCCGTGAAACAGATCAAGATCGTCCCGATGGTTCTGTATGCCTTCAAGTTTCGGTTGCTGGGCGGGCGGTCAACCATTACGTCATTTCCAGGTGCAAACACTAACATTTTTAAAAATGCACATCTGAAAAGATTTGTTCTCACAGTTATCTAGGCCTAAAGATTTGCTCTCACAGCTATCTAGGCCTAAAGATTTGTTCTCACAGTTATCTAGGCCTAAAGATTTGCTCTCACAGTTATCTAGGCCTAAAGATTTGTTCTCACAGTTATCTAGGCCTAAAGATTTGTTCTCACAGTTATCTAGGCCTAAATATTTGTTCTCACAGTTATCTAGGCCTAAATATTTGTTCTCACAGTTAGCTAGGCGTAAAGATTTGTTCTCACAGTTATCTAGGCCTAAAGATTTGTTCTCACAGTTATCTAGGCCTAAAGATTTGTTCTCACAGTTATCTAGGCCTAAAGATTTGTTCTCACAGTTATCTAGGCCTAAAGATTTGTTCTCACAGTTATCTAGGCATCAAGATTTGTTCTCACAGTTATCCAGGCCTAAAGATGTCAAGCTAACAAACAAAAAAATAATATTTTGAAAAAGTGAACTGCTAAAAAAAATATTGGCTTTCAGCTTCGAACAGACACGTCATCAAACACAACCGTCCTACACCAAAAAAACTATCAATACCCTTCCCTCCCCCACCTAAAAAAATCAAAATCTTTGCATTATCGTTGTTACTAAGGAACAGAGGCGTAGCGAGGGTGTTTGGCGCCTGGGGACAAGATTCGCGCCCGGGGATAAGATCCATTTTTAAGCGCCCCTTTTTCTTTTTTTCAACACTCAAACCCATGATTTTCATCAATAAAATAATATCAAAGCACATTTTGGCGCCCTTAATTAGCTGGCACCCGGGGACATCTGTCCCCCCTGCCACCCCCTCGCTACGCCTCTGCTAAGGAAATATATGAAATCACTATAAGTGTTTACAAAGCTGAAAGCCTTTAAAGTGTTTATGTTACCTTTGTTTAGCCGCTGTATGGCACATCAGTTAAAACCACGACAGCAAAGACACAAGATAACGACCAGCTTCAAAGACTGAAAATTAATTAACAACACTTTGACCAAGAGCTGGTTTTAATATAGTGAAGGAGGAAAATGTTTTGTCAAAGTTGTCCGATTGCAGATATCGCGGGTTCCGCTCGATTGATTAGGCAAAAAAAAAAAAAAAAAAAGCTTTTTGATCTGAGTATCTCACAAATGCATGTTACCTAAAAGCGAATATTTAAACTAGGAAGTACAACCATTTATTGTTCTTCGTGTCATGCACATGAAGCAAGGTGTTGGTTCTACTCTGCCATTACTTTGATTCACCGTACATATAAAAATTGCTCGATGGGTATAGTTTGAAATCGTGCAATCCTCTTATTTCAAAATAGTCAGGAGCATGCTGCTGGTGAATCTGACTCTGCCACATCAATGTTAGTTCAGACACTCATCTCTGGTCTAAGAGTTTTGATAAAGACCATACGGTAATACATCGTTTTAGTAAATAAACTACTCGAGAGCTCTCAAATGATGACTTATATTATTCCCACAAGGCAATTATGAGTTTAATTTAATAAATATTTACACCATTGGTTCTCAAAGTGGTGAGTTGGCTCAGTGGGCTGCGAAAAGTTTTGGAAATATGGTGGGTTATGAGACTCCAGAAGGGGTCACTGGAGAATCATATCAAGAAAATAATTTTAATTAAAATTATATACATAGTTGATAAGTGAAAAACTAAATCAAATCGAAATTTCATTTTCAAGAGAACTAGATCAATCTTATTAAGAGTAAATATTGCTTCACATACTTTTGAATACAAAAATAATTATACTGAAGCAGTACAAAATTGGTCGTCTTAACATATTCTTTTTTCCCCAAGCAAATATAAAAGACAAAGTTTATGGGAGCAATACCTATTATATAAAAATAACTGACACCTGTTTGAGCTGTTATATAACATAATCTGACATATTTTCGAATTTTAAACACAGATTGGATGATAAATCCGTTAAAATATTTGAGGCAGTTACTGCAGTGACGTAGGTGCTCATCCAAAAAACAATACTTTCATAATGAAGTGGAGGAGGGGCTAATCCTAAGACCATACCGTCCAAGTGGAGTGAAGGAGAGGCACATCCAAAAACTTTACTGACCAGGTTCAAACTTTGAAATTCGGAATGAATTTTGCAAGGAAGGAGATTGTAAGTTAACTCTTAGGTGGCAATCCTGACATTTTATTTGTTGGAAGGTGGTTAAGGTGTTGTCGTCACGCTTGGAAATTTACAAATATCACTTAGAAATAGGAAGCTGGGGAATTAAATTGTGCAGACTATTTGAACAATAAAGACCCTAAGAAATCTGACATTGTTGCTAAATAATTTTACTACTTTGAAAAGCACAGTAATTAGACCATTACCGAATTAATACAAAAAAAACGATTAAATGAATTTTAACTAACTTACTCGTATGTGAAATAAACAAGAACATTTATTTCTGTAGCAATAATCTTTTTTTTAGTGAAACATTATTATATAGAGATGATTTTACAAAAAATTAATTTAAAAAATGTTTCAATTAAATTTAAATAAAATACTCTTACGTGAAATACACAAGAATATTTCTTTCTTTAACAATAATCTATTTGGTGAAACATTTGTATAATTTAGAGTGGAGTTAAGGATGATTTTATAATCCCAAAAAAGCTGGTTCTCCTAAATAATTTAAGAACCCTTGTGTTAAACTTATGAAATTCAAATATTATAAATTTGGAGTGTCGATGGCAGTGGTTTGCAATCAGAGGTTCCCGAACCAAAGTTGTTACGCGTTGACTCATTTGGGCTGTACGCAAAAATTTTATTAAAAAACTGAAATAACTTGTAGAGTAGAAAATAGCAGCCGATAAATGTCATTAGATTTAACAGCTGCATTTGATTACTATAGCTAAACTATTTTTAACATTGTTTTAGGGATGAGTAGGGGTAAGGAAGGGGCTTCTCATGAAGAAATACTCTAAGCAAGGATAAGGCTGACAAAAAAATAATTTGTGAACCGCTAGTCTAATATGAGGAAGCAAACACTTAATAATAACGAGAATAGATATCTGCAGAGTTATTTGAATAATTAGGGATATGAAATTCTGAACTGACGAAATGACGCACAACAATGAGAGATAAGGAAGAACAAAAAAAATGTTTTTTACAGTGAATAAAAAAATGGAGATTATAAATAAAATGACAAAAAGAATTCTAAACAAGATAAATATTTACGAAGAACTAAAAACTTATAAATAGCAATCTAAACATCACAGAAGCAGCACATCATACAATGGGTCAGTAAAAAAAAAAATCAGACGAGATCTCACAAGAACTTAGACGAAAAAATCTAGATGGGAAAATATTTAGTCAATACTGAAAGACTTCAATAATTAAATATTTTGTACGTAATAGTACTTATAAATAATTTACAATTCCCATGCGTATACCGGTTGTCTATGTTATATATATTTAGTTTGTCTATGGGTATTAATATGTACGGCTCGCATATACAGGTGTGGCCAGTAAGGCAGTGACAACATGTTAAAAGTACATGTACCTCAATATTTGAAAATGTAGCTGAACAGTTTGTGTAATAATTTAATAATAATAAGTACGTTTTGTTGGAGACAATTATATATTTAATGACCATAAAAAAATAGTTTAAATGCATCTCCAAATGTGCAGACACTAATTTGAATTGGTGAAATCTAAGCACAACTTAATATTTTTTAACAGTAAAATCAATATCCAAAATCCACTTAAGCTCCTCGACTTTAAAAAAAAAAAACAAAAAAGCTTATTACTTTTACTCTGAAAATTGTACATTTTTAAAACAAACTCAAATTTTCCTTCACATTGCACAGTAAATATCTTAGGGCTTTTCCAATAGGTTTGAAAAAGCTGTAAAGTACAGGGTTGACTGCTGAGTTCATGTAAGCTAACCATCCTATAAAAAAAGTATAATAACAATGCAGTTCCAGTTTATGGTAGGAATAGATAGCAACATATATCCACACGGGCATCCAGCAAAAAGTGAAACACAACACAATTGTCCCAAGCGTGCGAATAGCTTTTATGTTTCGGGAAAATCGACGCGCCATCTTGCTGATATCTTGCTGATATGATGTTAGATTGTTAGATTGTTGGTGACTTTCGTCATTGATGTCTTCGCAATACCACTTCGAATGAGTTGCTCGATTTGAAGTAGGAGTGCTAGATTCAGTCTCACTAATTATTGAAATTTCACTTTTCTTTGAGTAGAAATTTACCTTAGCTTTGTTTTTAGCCATGTAAGATTTCCTTTTGTTAAATTTCCAGATTTCAGAAAATATAAGCCCGTAGAGAATGTATGTAGTTAATACCGGGAGATAAAATCCAAGGGTGTAAAACAATAAATGTATGCTTTTGTTTAAAACAGGCAAACACGATATTCTCTGATCACGGCCATTGGTCGGTTTGTCGATTGACGTCCCAAACCAGCCTGAGGCCAGAGGTAGTAAGAACAATGCGCTGGGAAGGGTCCATGACAGGAGAAGCATAACGTAACCCATTCTTTTAGTAAGGACTCTATACATCAAAGGCTTGCAGACGGCCAGATATTTATCTACAGCTATACATAATATATGACTTGCGGTGACTCCACAGAAGGCATTCCCAATGTTGTACCAGATGCTGCAAAACTCTGTACCCAGAATCCAGCTGCCTTGATGTGTAAGCTCAACAACACTAATCGGCATGTGGAATGCCCCAATCAGAAAATCCACAAACGCCATGGAGGCCATCAGTAGTTTTGTGATGTTGTGGTGGTTGTGTCTTGTGCCAGCGTCACGTGACACCATGATGGCAGCCACGATGGTGACGTTCGACAACACCACGAAGGTTGTAATCATAGAGCCGAAAAGAGCTAGAAATGTGATGACGTTGAGATTTGTTGTATAGAAGCACACATCTCTGTCAGTATGCAACACTAGAGACTGATTCATTTCTTTCTTTTTATATAGTGTTTACGTTGTCTCAAGAAATGTGCTTTGTTATTAGTTGCTACACGTATTTCCTTTCATGTATATTTATAAATGGATTCATTTGGATTCATCAATGTCGTGGGGGTTTTTTTAAAGTCAAGTCCTGGATAGCATTGGTCACCTCTCTAGTGTGAGAAGCATTAGTCACCATCTAGCGTGAGAAGCATTAGTCACCTCTCTAGTGTGAGAAGCATTAGTCACTTCTCTAGCGTGATTAGCATTGGTCAACTCTCATCTGTAAGCAGCATTGGTCACCTCTCTAGCGTGATCAGCATTGGTCACCTCTCAAGTGTAAGCAGCATTGGTCACCTCTCCAGTATGAGCAGCATTGATCACCACAATGTAAGTGTCCTTTAAAATCGAAATAAAATTTTTCTTTAAGTTAAGGCGATCATAAAATGTATATATTCCTAACTACATTGCAACCATTCATTTACAGGGGGAAAAGTCATATTAGTCTCGACTCTCTTGTAACCTGTTCTAAACGCCCTCTAGTGTACAGTGGAAATAACTCAAATATAGTAAAATTTAAATCTTAAGAAAAATAGCTTTAAAGAGATGTTCTAAAGCAAAAAAAAAAAAAAAAAAAAAAAAAAAAAAAAAAAATAAAAAATAAAAAATAAAAAAAAAAAAAAATAAAAAAAATTATAAAAAAAAAAAAAAAAAAAAAAAAAAAAAAAAAAAAAATTGAATTTGGTCAAGAATTGAAATTTTTGTTCACCATGAACGACCACCACTCCCTCCCCCCCCCCCTCGCATTTCTTTTCTCTTAACAATCAAAGGAAACTAAATCTACATTCTGCATTTTAAACGAAAACTTATTTTCTTAGAAAAATAAATGATCCAAATACTTTTGACTCAGATCTCATGGCTTTAAAACATTCCACCGATATATGCAATGTACAGTTGAAAAGAGGGGGTTTAAATAAACAATGCATTTCATGGGTGCTAACACACTGTGAGCACATTAACATAAGATTACCCAGAGCTCGAAGACGGAAAATTATTGGATACTTTAAAAAAAACACCAACAACAAAGGATGTCGTAGTTTGTTCAAATTTCACCAAGCTACAATTCAGGACTGAGGATGTGATGTGGGTTCATGTTGATGAGGATGTGATGTGGGTTTATGTTGATGAGGATGTGATGTGGGTTCATGTTGATGAGGATGTGATGTGGGTTCATGTTGATGAGGGTGTGATGTGGGTTCATGTTGATGAGGATGTGATGTGGGTTCATGTTGATGAGGATGTGATGTGGGTTCATGTTGATGAGGGTGTGATGTGGGTTCATGTTGATGAGGATGTGATGTGGGTTCATGTTGATGAGGATGTGATGTGGGTTCATGTTGATGAGGGTGTGATGTGGGTTCATGTTGATGAGGATGTGATGTGGGTTCATGTTGATGAGGATGTGATGTGGGTTCATGTTGATGAGGATGTGATGTGGGTTCATGTTGATGAGGGTGTGATGTGGGTTCATGTTGATGAGGATGTGATGTGGGTTCATGTTGATGAGGATGTGATGTGGGTTCATGTTGAAGAGGGTGACAATATCATTAACTCCAATGATATTACTATTATTACATTCGCGGAAAAAAAAATGTTACGTTTTATTTTATCAAATAAAAATATTGTTATACTATTTAAGAAAATAGTGTGCTAGAGCATTGACAAATCGTGGGTATATATCTGTAGACAAACCCATACCTTATAAAATCATTCCAAAACCGAATCATTTTACACACATATACGTTTAAACTTGAATGGTTTCGAGATTCTTCTACAGATAAAAGAATTCTTTGTTTTACGATTTCTGAATATGTATAATTTTAATAAAAGGCAAAAAAAGTGTTTACATTTTTTATGAAAATATCAATATATCAAATTCCTATAAAATAAATGTTGCCATATAGAGTGTTTACGTTGTAAATTTAAGAATATGTTGTTTTTTTACAGAAAAAAAGTTGTAATTCAATGGCACGAAATGTGGTAAACTTAAAGTATTTTTCTAGCTTATAAATTTGCCTTAAATTATTTTTTTAAATCAAAGATTATATAATTAATGATAATTTAGATTGGGTGATTTAAGGATCATGTTTAGAGAGGGGAAAACATTAGTTTAGGGGTGTAAAGAGAGTAGGGCAGGCGTATAATATATAGCATATAAAAACTTCTCAAAACTTAATGAAATGTTAGAAACGTAATTATCATTCATAAATACTTCTTTTTAAAGTTAGGAATTGTGATAAGTGGTTGCAATAGCAGGTAGAAGTTATCGCGAAGGACCTATCATTATTTATCCCGATAACATCGGGTCATATTTTCTAGTATTAAATAGAAGATACGTATTTCCCCAAAACTAAATGACATTTAAAACATTATAATCATTACATACGCACTACTTTTATTTTAGTAAGGAATTCTACTTAACTATTTCCAAATATACATTTCAATGACGCCGGCTATTGTCATTCTTTTGCTGTTTTGATATAATGTGTTATGGTAATATAAGAAAGGCCTACACATATATTGCTTTATTTCTACTGGGACAATCCGATCACACAATGATCCGCCTAACGTCATGCTATAAGCCAGTTTTAAAAACAACAAAAATTCAATTTTTAAAAAAAGATGACGTGACAGAAAAACTTCAAACCTGCTTGGAATGTACAGACTTGGGCCGCGTTTATTAACACTTGCCCGGACATTGAAGAGCAAACAAACGCCGTCAATTCCTACATTAAGTTCTGTGTAGACGAAATTATTCCCCCAAAAACATCCGAGTATTCAACAACAACAAACCCTGGATGAGCAGAGAAATAAAGGAGGCCATACACCACAAGAAGACCATGTTTAAGAGTAACGATCAGGAATTAATTAAAGCTAAAAAAAATATTGAAGGAAAAAATATATCAGGGTAAAAAAAATACCAAAAAAAAATTCAAAAAATTATTGACTACTAACAATTCAAAGGTTTGTTGGGCAGGACTAAAGCAAATAACAGGATATACTCCTAAGCGAGAATGCTTATGTGTTGAGGACGTGAAGAATTTTTTTAAAGGCTTAAATTACTTTTATTGTTGATTTGACAGCCTGAACATTTTGAAGAGTACACAATGAGGTGATGCATTCATTTAAATATGGCAGTAGTACACAGGGTGGTACTTTTTTGTTCACCGAACAGGAAGTGATGTCATTATTTAACCAAGTGGACGCAGCCAAGTCCTCGGGACCAGACAAGTGAAGTGGTCGGCCAGACAAGTGAAGTGGTCGGCCAGACAAGTGAAGTGGTCGGCCAGACAAGTGAAGTGGTCGGCCAGACAAGTGAAGTGGTCGGCCAGACAAGTGAAGTGGTCGGCCAGACAAGTGAAGTGGTCGGCCAGACAAGTGAAGTGGTCGGCCAGACAAGTGAAGTGGTCGGCCAGACAAGTGAAGTGGTCGGCCAGACAAGTGAAGTGGTCGGCCAGACAAGTGAAGTTGTCGGCCAGACAAGTGAAGTGGTCGGCCAGACAAGTGAAGTGGTCGGCTCATTAAACTATGTTCAGAGCAGCCCTCCTACTTTTTTTTGTTTTACATATTTAATAAATCTTATGTAACTCACAGAATACCAAAAATCTGGAAAACTTCAGCAAACAATACCAGTTCCAAAGACAAATAAGGTAACGTGCAACAACGACTTACGACCTGTCGCACTTATCTCTATTGTCATTTACGACCTGTTGCACTTACCTCTATTGTCATTTACGACCTGTTGCACTTACCTCTATTGTCATTTACGACCTGTTGTACTTACCTCTATTGTCATTTACGACCTGTTGCACTTACCTCTATTGTCATTTACGACCTGTTGCACTTACCTCTATTGTCATTTACGACCTGTCGCACTTACCTCTATTGTCATTTACGACCTGTTGCACTTACCTCTATTGCCATTTACGACCTGTTGCACTTACCTCTATTGTCATTTACGACCTGTTGCACTTACCTCTATTGTCATTTACGACCTGTTGCACTTACCTCTATTGTCATTTACGACCTGTTGCACTTACCTCTATTGTCAGGAAATATTTTGAGAAATATTCTGAAAGAACTTTTGAATGAAGTACAGCACAAACTTGATCCCCCACCAAGTTGCTTACAAATCTGTTAGAAATACTGAAGATGCAATCTTACTATTGTTGGAGAGAATTTACCTTCACCTAGACAGTCCTAAAACATACGTCAGAGTGCTTTTCTTAGATATCTCCTCAGCATTTAACACCATCCAACCACACAATTATGATAATAAACCTTTCCTCGTTAGGTGTCTATTTAAATATTCAGGCTTGAATACTGAACGTTTTAACAAATGGACCACAATATGTCAAAGTAAATGACCAAGTATCTCTAACCAGAGAAATAAGCACCGGGGTGCCACAAGGCTGCGTTCTCTCTCCTGTACTTTATACAATATATACCAATGATATTCAAAGCTCAAGCGACACCGGTCCAAAACAAAAACGTGACCAAGGCTGTGATGACCACGGTGTTGGCGATTGTGGTGAAGCCGTCAATGACCGAGAGGCTCACAGCAAATATGATCGGAACGTCCAGGTTTGTGCTAAGCATAAAATGTGCTTTATTGATTTGTGAAGTTAAACCTGTCAATGAGTCGTCATTCAGTGTACTATAGAGTTACCGTGTCACGCATGGAAAAATGAAAAATGTATGGATATATAAATATATTATTATAATAGTTAAAGAATGAAAAAAAAAAAGAATATCTGCCTGTTGAAAATTATTGTATTAACTTCAGTGGCATGGACTCCCCCCCGACTCCTTCCTTCCCGCACCTGAAAAAAAACAATTGCTTGTTAAATAACTTTTAGAACGACGTCATGATTTCATGATCAACTAAACCAGCGGTTCTCAACTCTTGAGTCGCAACCTGTTTGGGGGGTCGAACGACACTTATACAAGTGTCGCCTAAGACCATCGGGAAGCACATATTTATGAAATAGCAACGGAAATAGTCTTAGTTTTTTGGGGGGTTTTTGGGGTGGGTGGGGGGGGGGCTCATCACAAAATGAGGAACTGAATAAAAAAGGGTCGTGGCATTAGGTATGTTGAGAGCCACTGTATTAAATAATAAAAGAACAGTGATTGTATTTAAATTTTAAAATTACGAAGAGCTCACATTCCCATTGCCGAAATGTCCTGGGGGTTTGTTGTTCAAGATTAATTAATCGGGTAAAATTGAACAAATCAGATAGTAACATCTTCTATAATAATTATAATATTTCAAGTATGAACAAGTCACTCTGGCAAAAAACTCATTAAATTAATAGACTAGGCCTATGTTGTTGTTGTTTTTTACGTTACTACTGACCTTACTGGAAGAACTTGTAACATACATACGTCAGTTAAATAAATCCAACATTTTTCACAATGATTTAAAAGCTCTTTTTTGAATGTTTAAACCGATTTTGCTTCAACTAATTCAGCAAGTTCCAAAAATTATTTGACTGATTCAGATCATTTGAAAAAAGATGCAATTTATTCAGTTAATCTTGGTCTACCTTTACACGGAAAAGAAATATTGGACATACTGTACATGGGCTTTTATGCACAAATTTTGAGAAATGAACACGTTAAAATTTTTATTTTCACGGCTATCTAGAGCTCCAGGTTTCAGGCAACCAAACAGAAACTAGGACTTAGAAAATATGAACATGTGAAATAAAATATTTGCTTTGAGCTTCAAACAGAACACTATTCATACACAACCGTCATACACCGCCAAAACTACCCCCACCCCCCTCCCCCGAACCAATATTAGAACTTTGGCCTTATCGTTGTTTCTGAGGAAAATCATCAAATCATTATTAAAGTTGACCAAGCTAAAAGCTTTTCAATTTGTCTATATTACTTTTCTTTTTAGACGCTGCACTGCTCTTCAGTTGAAACCACGACAGCAGAGGGACGCAAGATAGCGGTTGAAGATATCGCCATGTTCCGTTCCTGGGGGGGGGGGGCGGGGGCTTGATTGATTGTGCAAAAAACCCAAAGCGTTTGATCCGAGTATCTCACAAATGCATATTACCTAAGAAAAATATTTAAACTATGAAATATAAACATTTCTTTTTTTATTATCATTTCATGCACATGAAGCAAGGTGTTGGTTCTTTTCTGATATAACTTTGATTGACCGTACATATTAACTGTGCTCGATGGATACAGTTTGAAATGGTGCAATCCTCTCATTTCAAAATAATGAGAAGCATGATACTGGTGAATCTGACGCTATGACATCAATTTTAGTTCAGACTCATCTCTTGTATAAGAGTTTTGATAAAGGCAATACGGCAATTCATCATTTTAGTAAATAAACTACTTGCGGGCTCTCAAATGATGACATACATTATCACCACAAGGTGATTTTAAATGATTTTAATTTAATAAATTATATTTACACCATTGGTTCTCAAAGGAGTGAGTTGGCTGAGTTGGCGGCAAAAGGGTTTTGGAGATATGGTGGGTTCTGGGACTCCATATAAAGAAAATAATTTTACTTAAAATTATATATTTATTTCTTTAATGCTTTTAGAAACCCTTACTCAAATAAGACTGCAAAGAGGTAGATATCTTACCGATATGTTATACGATTACACGAATAAGTATAGGAGTGAAAACGTGTTGGAATAACCCTTAATGTAGCATTTTTCTTATGATTTTGGGGGCCCTAGGCATGGAGCTTAGGTAGAGAGCGGAAGAGGGGTCTGGGCGCGGAGCTTCCAATGAGCTTAGCAGAAAACACCACCCACCACTGGGGCACCTCCATTCTGCCTTCGTCACCGTTTTCTCATTGATAATTCCACCCCTAGAAAAAAATGTGTGCTTCTTAAATATTTGGGCTTGCAATGTGTAGGCTATAATACTAAAATGCGCCCACCGGGGCACCCCTTTGCCAGAGGGACCCTAGGCTGTCGCCTAGCTTGCCTGTGCCTAAGGAGGGCTCTGATACTAGTGAGTCGTGAGAAACTGAAGGTGGACAATATGGAAGACAAGTTTTTATTTCAAATGAATGAGTGAATATTCCATAAAATTATTCAAACTTTCCTCGTTCAAATACAGTTTATTTATAAGAAAACGTATGAATGAGAGCTATTTTTTGAAAGACAAATAGAAAACGGTATTAGGAAGAAGTGTAAATATTGTGTCTGCCTGGGAAGCTCTTCAACGAAAATACGAGCACAAAAAAAAAAAATATTTCACAGCAACTGATGAAACAGGAGATGGTAAGATACCTACCTACTAGGGACAATCCTGACATTTTATTTGTTGTAAGTGGGTTAAGGTGCTGTCGTTACACTTGGAAACTTTCAAGTGAATCCCTTAGAAGTTTGAAGCCAGTGAATTAATTTGTGCAGAGTATTTGACAAATGAAGAACTTAAGAAATCTGAGATTGTTGCTAAATAATTACTACTTTAAAAACCTCAGTAATTACCCTATTACCGAATTAAATTTTTTTTTAAAACGATTCAATTATATTTAACTAACATACTCGTATGTGAAACAAACAGGACTATTTATTTCTGTAACAATCATCTCTTTTAGTGAAACATTATTATTATATAGAGTGGAGATACGGATGATTTTATATTCCCAAATTGCTGGTTGTCCTAAATAATTTGAGAACCACTGTGCTAAGCTTATGAGATTCAAATATTATATATTAGGATTGATGAGAACATTGTTTTCCTATCTGAGGTTCATTTACCCATGTTGTTACACGTCGACTCATTTCGGCTGTTCGCAAAAATTTTATGAAAAAACTGAAATAACTTGTAGAATAGAAAATAACAGCACATAAATACCATTAGATTTATCAGCTTCATTTGATTACTATAGCTAAACTATTTTTAACATTGTTTTAGGGATGAGTAAGGGTAAGGAAGGGGCTACTCATGAAGAAATAGTGTAAGCAAGGGATTTGGGAGAAACCAATAAATAAGTTGTGAACCGCTAGTCTAATATGAGGGAGATAACACTTAATAATAACTTGATTAGATGTGTAAAGAGTGATTTGAATGATCAGGGATATAAGATTCACCCGCAGAAGAAATGAGGCACAACAATGAGATGCCAGGAAGAACAAAAAACCTTTTATTTTTACCTTGAATAAATGATGGAGATGGATAAAATTGCTTACAAGAATTATAAATAAGTTCAAAATTTTCAAAGAAAAAAAAAACGTGTATAAATCCAAGAAAATTGTGAAACATCATCTGCCTAAAGATAAAAGAAGTAGCACATGATAAAACAAGTCAAGAAAAACTTCAGGCGTGTTCCTACATGAAATCATGCGACAGTTAAATTATTAAGAAAATCTATATCGAAATACCAAGTCATTATTGAAAGACGTAAAGAATTAAATAATATGCTCGTAATATTACAT
This sequence comes from Lymnaea stagnalis, assembly GCA_964033795.1. Lineage (NCBI taxonomy): Eukaryota > Metazoa > Mollusca > Gastropoda > Lymnaeidae > Lymnaea > Lymnaea stagnalis. The sequence goes on along the minus strand of CAXITT010000449.1, from coordinate 59,922 downwards.
ATTATTAGAATAAGTTACAATTCCAAGATACAACTTCCAGTTTTCCATGTTATATATTAATACATAGTTGGTCTATGTGGATTAATATGCACGGCTCTCATATACAGGTCTGGCCAGTTACAACATGTTACAACATGTACCTCAATATTTGAAAATGTAACTGAAAAGTTTGTGCAATAATTTAATGATAATAAGAATAAGAAGAATTACACACTCTCTTTTTAAATCCTTCATATTAACTTTGCTTTTGTTCGTGTGTAACTGGATGGCGAACTGGGTCACTTTGGCTGCCAAATTATTGGTACGGCTATTTAGCCTACTTCCAGTCAACTTATCAAGCTGAAACTTTGCACATGCATTCGTTGCCGGTGTCAACACATTAGGTCAACATTTTCAGCCCCACCCGAAATCTGCAACCCCCTAATATCAAGCGTTTCTTTTCTTTTCAAGGGAAGATAAAATATCTTTCTCGATAACTGCGTTAAATGATTTTTTTTTAAATTTTTTTAAAGTAACGCAAGATCTTTTGGTGCATAAAATTTCCTTTTGCAATTTCCAAAATTTATTGAGAAATAAATCTGCCATTTAACAGTGGGTGGGTATTTTGAATATTAATATAGTTCAGAGTTTGAAAATAATGTGCGGTTAAAAGAGGGGTGGGGGGTGAAACACTAATTGCGGGATTCTTATAAAGTGCCTTACTTGTATGCATGTTTTCTTCAAATTTTAACACCTCCCCATTGCTTGAAAATAAATTTTATAAAGGATTTATACGATTATGTTTAGTGCTAGTAATGATTCTTGGTGAAATTACGTTTTGTTTGAAATGATAAAATACTAATGTTCAAAAGACAAATAGTTAAATGTATCTAACAATTTTCAAATGTTAATTATGATTATAATTGGTGAAATCTTAAACAGAGATTTTTTTTAATCAATAATATTAAGATTTACATCAATTTAATTTTTTTTTTAAAACAACACAAAAAGCAAACAGAAATGCTGCATTTTAAGATAAATCTTATTTAATTAAATGTTATTTCACATTGCACAGTAAATATCTTAGGGCTTTTCCAATAGGTTTGAAAAAGCTGTACAGAACAGGGTTGACTGCTGAGTTCGTGTAAGCTAGCCATCCTATAAATAAAATATACGTAGATGGCAGTTCTAATTGATGGTAGGAATAGATAGCAACATATATCCACACCGGCATCCAGCAACACGTGAAACATAACACAATTGTCCCAAGCGTGCGAATAGCTTTCATGTTTCGGGAGAAGCGACGCGTCATCTTGCTGTTGCCTTTCTGATATGAAGTTGGATTCCCATTTTGGTGGTCACTTTTGGTATTGATATTTCCGCAAGATCCCTTCGGATGCGACTCTTGGTTTAAAGTAGCAGTATTGGATTCAGTCTCACCAATTGTTGAAAGTTCACTTTTCTTTGAGTAGAAATTTAACTGAACATTTTTTTTTGAATAATATGATTTCCTTTTGTTAAATTTCCAGATTTCAGAAAGTATGAGCGCGTAGAGAATGTATGTAGTTAATACCGGGAGATAAAATCCCAGGGTGTACAACAAAAGAAGTATGCCTTTGTTTAAAGTAGACCAGCATGCTGTTCTTTGATCACTACTATTGGTCATTTTGACTAGTGTCGTCCCAAACAAGTCTGAGGCCAGAGGTAGCAAGAACATTGCACTTGGAAGTGTCCATGACAAGATAATCATTACGTAACCAAATCTTTTAGAAGTGACTCGATACACCAATGGCTTGCAGACGGCCAGATATTTATCTACAGCTATACACAATATATGACAGGCGGTGACTCCACAGAAAGCATTTCCGATGTTGTACCAGATGCTGCACAACACTGTACCCAGAATCCATTTGCCGTTATGTATAATGTGCACAACACTAATCGGCATGTGGAATGTCCCAATTAGAAAATCCACACACGCCATGGACGCCATCAGAAGTTGTGTGATGTTGTGGTCGTTGTGGGATGCACCAGAGTCACGTGACACCAACATGGCCGCCACGACGGTGACGTTCGACAAGACCACGAAGGTTGTAATCATAGCTGCCAGAACAGATAGACAAGTGACGACGTGGAGATTTGTTGTATAGAGATACTCATTACTGTCAGCATACGATGTTGAAGACTGATTCATTTTTTTTTTAAATGTATCCAATTTTTGTACGTTGCCTCAAGAGGTGTTTGCCTTCTTTTTTTCTTCTATATTTTAAGGGACCGCGATCAATGTATTGAACAACCGGGCTCCTGTGTATGTATGTAGGGGGGAATCGCAATGTTTCTGAGCTTGGTATTGAAGAGGATACTTCACTGGATGCAAAGGTTATTAAGCCACGGTATCGGGAACTGGGGCTTGGAATGTCATTGACAATAGACACAAATGTGTGACGTATTGGCGCCTCAACGGTGACTTTTAGAAGCGTGTTCCAGTCCCCTATAGCCTTTGGCGGGAATGAGCAGTTGACTTTGCAGGAATGAGCAGTTGACTTTGGCGGGAATGAGCAGTTGACTTTGGCGGGAATGAGCAGTTGACTTTGGCGGGAATGAGCAGTTGACTTTGTTATAAACTGTTACAAGTTTTCCCTTTCATATAGAGTTATATTGATTCCTTAAGTTTCGTCGCCTTCGTTTTTTTTTATTAAGTCATGTCCTGAGCAGCCTGGTCACCTTTCTAGTGTGGGCAGCCTGTCACCTTTCTGGTGTGGGCAGCCTGGTCACCTTTCTAGTGTGGGCAGCATTGATCACCTCTCTAGTGTGAAGATAACTGTGAACATCGAACGTGTGAAAACACTATAATTGTGTTTCAAATCGAAATAAAAAATATATATTTTAAGTGAAAGTGATCATCAAATGTATGTCTGCCTACTCTTATTATCCTCAACTCTCCTGTGACATCTTCTAAGTCCAACAATCTTATAATTGAAATAATTAAACTGCGTTGAAATTTAAATCTTGACCAAGAGTAGCTTTAAAGAGATATTCGGTGGAAAAATACTACCATTGGTTCAGAATTGAAAATGTTGTTTTATTCAATCAGTGCAGCGAAAATACGTAGCCTAAAAGCGTTCACTAATGCACTTATCACTCTTACAAACAAGGTACAGATTTTACTCTTGAAATAATTAACAAAAGAAGTTAAATATCTGGGAATTATGTTTAGACGAAAATGGTTTTAGAAAGCGTCAAACAATGCGGGGCAAAAAGTTTCTGGGACTTTTAAAATATTAATAAAGGCCGGGGGCGCACAAAAAATAAGAGTTTGCTTACGTAGGGGGCTACAATGCGGTCTGTGATTTTATTAATATTTATTAAAAACTGTCAAGGGGCTGATTGATTCGATTCATTTATTTTGCTCCAGGAAGCCATAAGATACGCCTAAGAATAAAGGAGTTACTAATCTTTTTAAAAACAAATAATTAACCTGCTTCCATAAACACATTAACGAGGGATGAAAAAGGATAATGTACATTTTTATATGGATGATATCTTAAATCCACTGAAATTACTGTCGTAAAAAGTTGTCAGATTTTCTTTCAAAGTCAATAAAATACGTGTTACAGTTTTGTCGAAAATACAATTTAAACATGTTGACATATTGTGGAGACATCCACTTCAGTATGCCCTTACCTAGAAATTCGCACATCTACCTCAGAATGCCCTTAACTAGAAACTCGCACATCTACCTCAGTATGCCCTTACCTAGAAACTCGCACATCTACCTCAGTGCACGCTTACCTAAAAACTCGCACATCCACCTCAGTATGCCCTAAACTAGAAACTCGCACATCAATCTCAGTGCACACTTACCGAGAAACTCGCACATCCACCTCAGTATGCCCTTACCTAGAAACTCGCACGTCTATCTCATTGCACCCTTACCAAGATACCCGCACATCTACCTCAGTGCACCCTTACTTAGAAACTTGCACATCTACCTCAGTGCACCCTTACCTAGAAACTCGCACATCTACCTCAGTATGCCCTTACCTAGAAACTCGCACATCCACCTCAGTATGCCCTTACCTAGAAACTCGCACATCTACCTCAGAATGCCCTTACCTAGAAACTCGCACATCTACCTCAGTGCACCCTTACCTAGAAACTCGCACATCTACCTCAGTATGCCATTACCTAGAAACTCGCACATCTACCGCAGAATGCCCTTACCTAGAAACTTGCACATCTACCTCAGTATACCTCAGTATTTTTTTTCAAAGCTACAGTTCCAGGTTGTGGATTACGGGTGGGTTCAATGTTTATGAGAATGGCAATATCTTTATTCCAATGATGCTGCAGCCGTGGAAAAAAAAAATGTGCCAAGTTTTCGTTTAACAAAAAACAAATATGTTATACCAATTAAGAAAATATAAATCAAGGGCGTTGACAAAGCGTGGTGACATTTAGATAAATATACCCATACCCGATAAACGCATCTCTTAAAACACAATCATTTTACACACCTGAGCACTTAATATTAAAAATAATGTTTTTTTTACCTTGACAGTTAACGGGTCTGAGCAAAGAATGAGTAATAGTATGTATTATTGATTGGTGTTGTGTGTTGAGTGAACTTTACGACCTGATTGCCCTGTGTTGCTATCAAACAGAAACTCGTTCATCTTCCCTTTAGACAGCGATGAGGCCACGACAGACAGTTCCGGCTGGTAAAACAAGAACAAAGTACAGGAGCTCCTCATTCCTGCCGAAGACAATTTGGGACTGGAGCAAGCTTCCAAAAGCAACAGTTGAAGCGGCTACACTCGACACATGTGTGTCTATTGCCTTCTGTATTCCAATCCCCAGTTTATAACACCCCTGCTTGAGTAGCCCTTGCAACCCGTGAAGCATCCCTTTGAAACACATGCACAGTATCATCATGTACCCCTCTGAAACATAGGAGCCAGAAAGATCAATTCATTGATCGTGGGCCCTCAAAATAAAGAAGAAGAAAGAAGAAGATGTGGTATGAATGGGTGTTGTGAGCTGTTTTCGTGAATGTTTAAACTTAAGGGTGTGAATATTGGTTGGAGAACTGGAACGGGCGATCATGTGATGTGAGGTATAAAACTAAAGAGAACGTGAACTTAAGATCAGTTGTAACACAGAAAACAGGCGAGTTGAAACCCTATTTCACTATTTCAGAATGGGATAAGGTTTTAGTTAAAACTATGAAATTATAATTAACTTTGATTCCACATTGCAAAAAGTAAAGTGCATAGAAAAAAGTATATACGCATTTCTATGAGATTAATAACATTAACAGAAAAAAAAATCACGTAAGGCTGTTACAGAAATGGAAATAGGTTAAGAGAATTTTTTACGGACACAAAAATTCAGTGTTTTAAGATTTTCCGTTAATATAGTACAGGAGCGAGGCAAAAGGTTGCTTATCTTTGTTATCTAGGACGTGTTTACGTCATGTTTCCCCTGTGCTTAGATTAGAAGACAATGTGTTCGTATTGGGCGTGGCCTATTTCTATCGATAATTTTTTTTATCACAAAATAATCCATCGCCTGTTTATCTTGACTCGAAGGTGGTACTAAATTGTAGTGAATTATGGAAATTGGTAGAAGCTTTTAGTCACAACTACAATGCATATTCTTACCATCGAATCTTCTTAGAAACAGGCGATACCCATATATAAAGCCAGGAATTAAAAGGGAAGAGAGGGATTGATAGATATTTTTAACTTCACGAGACAAGTGTATTATTCTGTGTATACTCATATAAGTTTATTCTCATGCATCATTGTACTTAATTAATTGGCACACTGTACTAACTGTGTACCGGTACAAGACCACTCATACTCTGTAAGTTGATGTTTGTAATTGTATTTCTTGTGTTTTGTAATTATATATTGATACTTAAATAAATCTCATTAATTTTAATTTGCAACTGTTTTGAATGTTGTATTTCTCTATGGTATCGTCCTTTGTAAGCCACTGTTCAGAACGAGCCAATAAGTTAAAACAAGAGATTAATTTCTCACAACAGAAGGCAATGCATAACACATTTTTAATGAAGATACCGATATTTCAAATTACATTAAGGTAAAAGATATTTAAATTGTTTTATACATTTTTTAGGGTATTCTTAGAATAAAGCATCTCATATACCAAACTGCATTGTCAAATGATGCCATTACTCAATCACAACACACTACACACTAACACGTCATTTCCCTTTACGCACAATGCGTCACAAAACAGCTATCCAAGTGCTCTCCAACTAACACGCAATTACCAACGTCTTATGAATCTATATATATAGAGATGAACATATATTCTATATTGATGATGAAACAATCAAAGACATCTGTATTTTTAAACATACAATCACATAATCTCGTGTTATGCAAAGCTCCGCATGAATGAGCCATCACAGTTCTATTGTAATGCAAAGATGGCGTGTCAAAATATTTTTTTGACTACTCCACTCACCAAATCCCCCACTCGCCAAAGACCCACTCACCAAAGACCCACTCGCCAAACCCCCCACTTACCAAAGACCCAGACACCAAAGACCCGCTCACCAAAGACCCACTCACCAAAGACCCACTCACCAAAGACCCACTCACCAAAGACCCACTCACCAAAGACCCACTTGCCAAACCCCCCACTCACCAAAGACCAAGACACCAAAGACACACTCGACAAAGACCCACTCACCAGAGACCCACTCACCAAAGACCCGCTCACCAAAGACCCACTCACCAAAGACCCACTCATCAAAGACCCACTCACCAAAGACCCACTCACCAAAGACCCACTCGACAAAGACCCACTCGCCAAACCCCCACTCACCAAAGACCCACTCACCAAAGACCCACTCGACAAAGACCCACTCACCAAAGACCCACTCACCAAAGACCCACTCACCAAAGACCCACTCACCAAAGACCCACTCACCAAAGACCCACTCACCAAAGACCCACTCACCAAAGACCCACTCGACAAACCACACATAAGAGATATGATTCTTCAATGTGTTTAAATGTCTATAAAGCCGAAGTATAACTTGTATGACTTCGAAACAGATGATTTTAAAATGGCAATGGAGATGTATGCAAATACATTTCATTGGAATAATCAACTAAAGTTAAGTTGTTTCGACCATTTAATCTCATCATCAAGGGTGATGGCGGCTATCTCAAACGTTATTTCGTTCTGTTATATTCTAAAAACCAGAATAATAATAGTTTTAATTGTTCCTCCCTCGAGACAATGTTTTTTTTGTTGTTTTTTTTAAACCTGAAGTTTATTTTTCTGTTCAGTAGTTCGTGTACACTTCAGTCTTTATTTACGGTAAACTAATTTTAAATCACAAAAATAAAAATTTGAACAACAATTTGTTATCTTATTTATTTTAGAAATAAAAATGTTTTATTAAGCTGTCCGGTTTTATTAATGCGCTCCGGAATATTATTTCATCTTTTTTTTTTTTTTGAGGCTCGAAAAAACAACGGGTTCCAATTTTGTTAACTATTGCTTATTCTCATTTCAAATTAAATCAAACTGAACATACATGATTGCATACATTTTAGACGCTTATAAAAATATATATTTGAATATAACTTTTCTATGTTATTTTCAGTGGATGTGAACATTTCCAAATTTCTATGTAAGAAAGTCCAACTTACCCACTACGTCATGAATGAGCAATTGAATAATGTACCGTGCACACTGTGACACACACTGTTTTAAAAACTTACCCGCAAACCCAATGTAGTCTATGGCTTTGTTTGTGAACTTATCTCCCTTAAATGGCGACATTAAAGGGAACAAACTCTGTGAAACATCCCATCATCCGCCCCTTTGAATAACTACTCGCACAGCTAATGGCGCTGCCTTATTCAGTGTGTTGACACTCGCCGGATGAAATTTGTTTGCAATGGCGAGATGAAAGTATGTGACATTTTGTATGATCAAACTCTGTTCTTTCATTTTATGAGCCGAATTGAATATATTCCTTCCACCATTTTGGGTCCGAATGTGCATTAATTTTTATTAAACTCCATCGGTTGAATTAAATTTATTTACCTTGATGGAACGCACAATAGAATTAAGTATAACGCACATTTTGGTTTTGAACAACTTCCTTTTCGTTTCTAACATAGAGCACTTTCGTTTCTACCATAGAGCACTTTCGTTTCTACCATAGAGCACTTTCGTTTCTAACATAAGGCACTTTCGTTTCTAACATAGAGCACTTTCGTTTCTACCATAGAGCACTTTCGTTTCTAACATAGAGGACTTTCGTTTCTAACATAGAGCACTTTCGTTTCTAACATAGAGCACTTTCGTTTCTAACATAGAGCACTTTCGTTTCTAACATAGAGCACTTTCGTTTCTAACATAGAGCACTTTCGTTTCTAACATAGAGCACTTTCGTTTCTAACATAGAGCACTTTCGTTTCTACCATAGAGCACTTTCGTTTCTAACATAGAGCACTTTCGTTTCTAACGTAGAGCACTTTCGTTTCTAACGTAGAGCACTTTCGTTTCTAACGTAGAGCACTTTCGTTTCTAACGTAGAGCACTTTCGTTTCTAACGTAGAGCACTTTCGTTTCTAACGTAGAGCACTTTCGTTTCTAACGTAGAGCACTTTCGTTTCTAACGTAGAGCACTTTCGTTTCTAATCAGAAATTGAGAGAGCTACATTGGGATCTTTTAATTAATTATTATAAAATTTATGATTTTTTGTTGTTTATTGTATGCGGATGAAGGCATTTGTCTTAAACGACATTTTAATTCTCTTGTCTTTTTTTATATTTTTTTGGTCAAGCCTAGACATATCTTGTTTCGTCATTCGTTTTCTTTTCAGGGCTTTAACACTGTCCCTCATATACTTAATTTTGTTTTCCCTTCAAAGCCAGGCAAATAAAACATTATAAATATTAAAGTATACGCAATTAAATCCCAGTGCAGAAGAGTTTGATAACCCAAGGAACCCTTCTGTACTGCTACAATCTATTTTTTTAAATTTCACAAAACTGGATTTCTATTCTCTATATTCATTTTTATTAACTTTTTAAAAAAATATACATCAATTATTGCTAATTTTTTATTTTTTTTAATTTACAATTGAATAAATTTTTTTTTTTTTTTCTGGACGTCAATGATTTACCAGATGATGGCATCCACTTATTTGAAACTGCAAAGGATACGTTTAAGTGTGACCCTTATGGGCTTGAAGAAACTGTACAGCACCGGGTTGATGGCCGAGTTCATGTAACTAATCCAAAAAGTAATGGACATCGACCACATAGGAAGCTCGTACTCGCGGTAAACATACACAACCACGAAAACCAACAGCGGCATCCAGCAGATGGTGAAACACAGCACGATGGTCCCCAGTGTGCGAATAGCCTTGAAATTTCTCATTAACTGACGAGGCAACCTTGTACTATCAAGGTCCGTGGGTTTGAGTGAGTTCTGTACACTGGGGCTTAGTAACGTACCTGCTCTTACAGATGACTGTAGTCTGTGACAGACTGCTGAGCTCTCCATCCTAAAAACTTTTGGTTGCCCCTGCTCTCCACAACTCTTGCCTCTGACTTGTCTAGAACTTCGCTTGTTGAATTTCCAAATCTCGTAGAATATAAATCCATACAGAACATATGTAGCGCACATGGGCAGGTAAAAGGCCACCACAAATACTGTTATAAGAACGTGTTTGTTATACATTGAACTGCATATCATCAACTGATCACGGCACTTGAGTAAATCTTCATTGCCCTTTTCGAAGAAGTCCGTCACCAGAGGCAGTAGGAAGATACCACTCGGAAGAAACCATGATAGGATGACCATCAGTTGACCGATTCTTTTAGTAAGGAATCTATACTCAAGCGGCTTACACACGGCCATGTATTTATCTATAGCTATGCACAGTATGTGACAGGCGGTTATGCCGCACAGATCATTACCGATGTTGAGCCAGACGTTGCAAAACTTTGTCCCAAGAATCCACTTCCCGTTGTATATCAGCTGGGCAACGCCAAACGGCATGTGGAATAGAGCAAAGATCAAATCGGTGCACGCCATGGACGCCATCAGAAGCTGTGTGATCTTGTGGTCGTTGTGGCTGGATCCTTTGCCGCGTGACACAAACATGGCTACGACGATGGTGAGATTAGCTAAGATGGTGAATGTCGTGAGCATGACGGCTAAAACAGAAATCCAAGTGGCAGCGTGCACATTTGGTGGATGAAAGTATCGGGCTATGTCCGTGAGATGACACGGCGTCTGGTTCATGATTGTTTCCTGGTCTCACCAGTGTATTGCGTACACTATGAAAAATGGGTAACACAGTTGCTTTAATTGTGTTAATAGGCGAAGCTTAAATTAAGACTACTTAATTCACCTTGTTGTCCCTTTGTAAGTTCTAAATTTATTGAATATTGGTAAATACATTTTTCACTACGTTGCTTTTTTTTTTTTTTTTTTTTTTTTTTTTTTTTCAATTTTCTTTTTTTCTTGGTTTTAAGATTTTTTTTTTTTTTTTTTTTTTCTAGCTTTGATTTTTTTTTTTTTTGTTTTTTTGTTTTTTTTTTTTTTTCTTGTTTTTTTTTTTTTTTTTTTTTCTTTTTTTTTTTTGACAATCTTCCTGTTTTCCTGGTTAGAAGAATTGTTTTTTTTTTCTATTTTGCCAGCATTGAATTATTTCAATGTGATTGTGTTACTGCTGTAGTTCACAAACTGCTTTATTCTACCGACTTGTCTTGGGTTTTTTCTCTCTCATGATAATGTTTATTTTTTTATAGTGGGAAAAGCTGAGCTGCGTTGCTTCATAAAACTGTAATGTTAGTATTTTTATTTAAATAAAAAAAAGTTTTTTTTTTAATTGAGGAAATAAAGATTTCATTCGTTATATTTAGCATGTAGCTGTTCAAGATTGTAGACAAACTCGATTTTTTAAAAACTACTTTTTAACACACCAATTAATTATTGTCAAGTTATCATTTGCTAACTGTTATGTTTGTAAACGCTTCATTTTCAACAGAAATTTGTTAATTCTAATTTTTTTTTAAACTGATTACTTTTATAGATGTTATGACAAGTAAATGTCATATATCTAAGGATGAAATCATATTAAATTAATAGATGTTCAACGTTATCAATATTTACCCTATCAATTACATCTGTCACTATGGCAAAAGATATCGGCACGTTCAAGAAATGTCCCAATGAGATCACTCGATGTCACATTTAAACAGTTAGTGGCACGCCGAAGGCTCCGACCGATATTCTGTAAATGGAAAAAAAACACGACGTTCTGGATAGTCCAAATGTTGATCGTAAATGCTTTTAGATTTTAAAAAAAAACTTTGCTACCTTTAAATGTTTTCGAAAAATTATTTATTTGACTGTTGATTAATTTACTTCTCAAATCTATTCTTATCGCTCCTAGACCTATTAGAATTTAAAAATATATTATCCAGTTTTTTTTAAATTAGTTTATTCTAGGAAGACTTCGTTGTCCCATAGGATCAATATCCATTACAACTGTTAACAACCAATACAGACCGTCACCTGGGTGACCATGCAAAGCGTTATGTTAATGTCGCCAAGGAGACGCAGCCCCCCCCCCCCTAATGTCCCCTTCCATTAGCAGAGTAGAGGCTACACTTACAATATATTACGAGTTGTTGTTTTTTTACCTTAAACCATTTAATCCCCAGTTTTAGATAGTCAACAGTTTTAGATTAGTCAACAGTTTTAGATTAGTCAACCGTTTTAGATTAGTCAACAGTTTTATATTAGTCAACAGTTTTATATTAGTCAACAGTTTTAGAATAGTTAACAATTTTAGATTAGTCAACAGTTCTTAATATTTTTTATGCAAGTATTTAAAAATGCACATTTTAATTTTAAATTTGGTGTGCCCGTATTGCACCACCGTTCGTTAGAGCATCAACAGACACTGCATGGGATACGAAAGCCCTAGCCTCTGAGACGTACCTAGTTGTTACATCTGGTAAAACGGTGACGCTTGTGACGTAACTAATGTTTCCATTTGAGAAGTTATGTGTACACACATCCTGCTGGGTACTGAACTATCTAAACCAAAATAAAATTTTAAGTTTAAAAAAATTATATATATAAAAAAACTTTATTTAACGAAATCTTACAAAAGAGTGACTACATTAAAAAAAGAATTTTAAAAAGTTAATTTTGAGACTTATCAACTGCAATAGACAAAATCAATAGCTCTGCCTAGTGACACCAATATTTTTGTAATTATTATTATTTTTAAAAAAACATTGTTCATACAATTTTTTTTTGTACGTTGGATTGTTTACAATGACATCTTTTGACATCTTACTAAGTCGGCATAAAATAAATTGATTTACTTACCAGGTCCTTAAGCGAATGTCTAGTCTTTGATTCCTAACACCGAAAACTCTACACACGAATTTATAATGCGATATTTAATCGCTAACATGACAACTGGACAACACCACCCCTTAACACTTCATGCAATAAAAGCTACCGCCAGCCCCAGTGTAGCCCAAAAACTTTTAGCCCGATACTTGTCATCACGAAGGATATTTGGTTTTATTAGGCTGATAATGTCATAACAATATGACTCGAAACTGTGCGCACATACAGGCAGCGGGCGGGCGATGGCTGCAGTGAAAGATCAGAACTCTGACTGTCGTAAGCAAGTCCAGTTTGAAATTTGAACATTTAATTTAAAAGGATGATGTTATCAATATAAACCCCTCTCTCCTCTTTCCCTCTTCCTCTCTTCCTCTCTCTCCCCATCTATCTGTATATATATATATACATATTATATATATATGTATATATATATATATATTATATATATATTGTTGTTGTTGTTCGTCCGTCAAAGTCGACTAGGAACATCGAATCATCCGGTTAGGGGGAGGGTGGGTTACGGTGAGCTCGTAGGTGGCTTGCTAGACCGATCCGTGCTCGGAAAAATCTCTGGCACTGCGTCATGGGATATTTGCTGCAGATGGTGACCTAATGTTGCTCTTTCGGGCAAGCCTGCGTGTCTCCGCTGTTATCCTATTAGCTTAATGGGATTTAGCCCCCTTCTTGACAGCTTCTCTCCACCTGGCTCTGTCCTTGGCTGTCTGCACCCATTCAATAGGGTTAATGCTGAAGGCCTCTAGTGCCACTTTCAGTGAGTCTTTGTAACGCTTTTTTTTGACGGCATACAATCACAACTTCAACTTTCCTTAAATTAACCATACCGGTTTTATCCACACAAAAAATATGAGGTACGTGCTTATGGGCTCCACGCCTTTTATGAGCCACTGGACAAGGGGTGCAAATATTATCTTTGGAATATGATTGCTGTTATGTTAAAATTACGGTACGTTTAATAAATTAATTAAAGAAATATTCATTGGAATTCTACCCATAACAAGTTATAACGTTATTCGGAGAAAAGAACAAAATTAAGGGAACGTTAAAAGGTGTACATTTTTACTTAGCCGGCAGTAACAAAAGGTTTTAGCGGACTCTCGTCTTTTCACGACTAATGGATTTAACATAAATGATATCTGGCTCATACTAACAGATGGCGTTGCTCTTTGGTGTGTGGCATGCATGCTAACAAATCATTTTTTTATCTATAGACCACACCCTCACATGTTATTTCTCCTAGTGGAGTGGCCCCTGCCCTAACATGTTATTTCTCCATGTGGATTGGTCCCTGACCTAAGATGTTATTTCTCCATATGGAGTGGCCAATGCCATCACATGTTATGTATATTTTGTTTGTATTCCAATTCTCAAATCTCATTGCTTTTTTATGTGTAGCCACCCACACTCACCTGTCATTGATCTTTGGCTTGTAGCTCCTAACCTAAAAGATCAAAGCTCTTTACGTGTGACTCCTCACATGACATTGCTCTTTGGTTTGTAGCCCCCACCCTCACATTACACATGATATTGCTCGTGGGTTTGTAGCCCCCACCCTCACATTACACATGATATTGCTCGTGGGTTTGTAGCCCCCACCCTTAAATGAGACAAGACATTTCTATTTGGTTTGTAGCCCCTAGCCTCACATGACACATGACAATGCTCTTTGGTTTGTACCCCCCCCAACCCTAACATGACATTGTTCCTTGAGGTATGGCCCTGACTCTAACATGTCATTGATTTTGTATAAGTGCCCCCCACTCTCATACGCCATTGCTCTTTGACATGTGTCCCCCCCCCCGGCGACCCTCCAACGATCCGCCAACGTCGTCATATGACGCTTGTTGAAATATTAAAATGTTGCCAGATTGTTTTAATCTTATCAGCTTGTGCAGCATCAACATGGCTAAAATTCATTTGGTCGTGTTTACCAGTAGTTAATGTTGAGCTGCGCTAACAGCGAGGGTCTCCAATGCATGTCGAGCTTCCCGCCTATAATCCACTAGTAGCTCCTAAATGGTCCAAATGCATATTTTATATTTAGCCTAAAATTATATAAATGCAAATATTGTAAATTTTAGAAAAAAAAATATTTTAAAAAAATTAAATGAGACTTATTTAGGTTAAGGGTTTGAGACTCCCTGGTGTAAAATTGTTCACCGTGCAGACAACAATAAAGCATTTTTTTTCGGTTGGTCAAAGACGAGGACTTCTGTACCTGACAGGCAGCGATGGACAACACTCAAGTGACCGTGCATCTAAACTAAGATATCAAGAGAGTTGAAAGTCTCCGCAAGTGAGTTAGCAATTTATTACTTTTTTCTTAATGTTAATGGGGGGTAACTAAATTTGTCTCCACGAGGAAGCAAGTGGCAATATCTCTATTGCCACATGATTTAATATAATTAAAGTTTTATAAAATTAATTGGATATTTGTGTTCATGTACAGGTTGCTGATATTGAATAGTTTGTAGCTAATCAATTAGTTCATTTAACACAGTTGTGTCTATGGGGGGAGGGGGGGGGAGTAGTGTTTCTTATTTCTAAAACTTTGCTTAATCCGGGAACATGGGAATAATTTTTTTCATATCAAGAATCCTGGGAGCTCCCCGGGCCGGAATTTCCCGGGATAAAATTAATTTAAACTAAATTATCTTTGAATGATTTCAATTATAAAGAATTAAATCTTTGCCCCAAAAAACGCATCGCCTCTATTCGCACCTGAGTCCCTTTAGACTCATTGCTATTCGGGTGTCATTTGTGGTAGTTTATTTTAGTTAAACTGAAGAATTGAGTGTGCAAACATATAATCTTTTCAATTATCTTACATTTGATACCAAATTTTGTCTTACAACCTAACAATATTTTTTTTTTTAAATTTTAATCCCAACCTCTAACTTCTCGGACCCGGGTCCGAATAGCCACTTTGTTAATGTAATTGTACTGTCAAAGAAAAGAACACATTAAGAAAAAAAATATATCTGTAATGGATTTATTTTATGAGACGACTACTTAGTAATTAATGTTTTGGCACTAAAGAGAAGACAAAAAGTGGTATCAATTCTTGTTTTAAAGATAAAGGAAATATCAAAAATCGAATAAGTGCATTTGTCATTATGCATCGAAATTGACATTTGCCAAAAAGTAAAGCCACAACATGCATATAATTTTTCTATGGGTTTACCTGGTGCTTGTTGCCACTGCTCACTATTTAAACTACCGGGTGCTTGTTGCCACTGCTCACTATTTAAACTACCTGGTGCTTGTTGCCACTGCTCACTATTTATTCTACCTGGTGCTTGTTGCCACTGCTCACTATTTAAACTACCTGGTGCTTGTTGCCACTGCTCACTATTTAAATTACCTGGTGCTTGTTGCCACTGCTCACTATTTAAACTACCTGGTGCTTGTTGCCACTGCTCACTATTTAAACTACCTGGTGCTTGTTGCCACTGCTCACTATTTAAATTACCTGGTGCTTGTTGCCACTGCTCACTATTTAAACTACCTGGTGCTTATTGCCACTGCTCACTATTTAAATTACCTGGTGCTTGTTGCCACTGCTCACTATTTAAATTATCTGGTGCTTGTTGACACTGCTCACTATTTAAACTACCTGGTGCTTGTTGTGACTGCTCACTATTTAAATTACCTGGTGCTTGTTGCCACTGCTCACTATTTAAACTATCTGGTGCTTATTGCCACTGCTCACTATTTAAATTACCTGGTGCTTGTTGCCACTGCTCACTATTTAAACTACCTGGTGCTTGTTGCCACTGCTCACTATTTAAATTACCTGGTGCTTGTTGCCACTGCTCACTATTTAAATTACCTGGTGCTTGTTGCCACTGCTCACTATTTAAACTACCTAGTGCTTGTTGCCACTGCTCACTATTTAAACTACCTGGTGCTTATTGCCACTGCTCACTATTTAAACTACCTGGTGCTTGTTGCCACTGCTCACTATTTAAACTATCTGGTGCTTATTGCCACTGCTCACTATTTAAATTACCTGGTGCTTGTTGCCACTGCTCACTATTTAAACTACCTGGTGCTTGTTGCCACTGCTCACTATTTAAATTACCTGGTGCTTATTGCCACTGCTCACCATTTAAATTACCTTGTGCTTGTTGTGACTGCTCACTATTTAAACTACCTGGTGCTTATTGCCACTGCTCACTATTTAAATTACCTGGTGCTTGTTGCCACTGCTCACTATTTAAATTATCTGGTGCTTGTTGCCACTGCTCATTATTTAAATTACCTGGTGCTTATTGCCACTGCTCACTATTTAAATTACCTGGTGCTTGTTGCCACTGCTCACTATTTAAACTACCTGGTGCTTATTGCCACTGCTCACTATTTAAACTACCTGGTGCTTTTTGCCACTGCTCACTATTTAAACTACCTGGTGCTTGTTGCCACTGCTCAATAATTAAATTACCTGGTGCTTATTGCCACTGCTCACTATTTAAATTACCTGGTGCTTGTTGCTACTGCTCACTATTTAAACTACTTGGTGCTTGTTGCCACTGCTCACTATTTAAATTACCTGGTGCTTGTTGCCACTGCTCACTATTTAAACTACCTGGTGCTTGTTGCCACTGCTCACTATTTAAATTACCTGGTGCTTATTGCCACTGCTCACTATTTAAATTACCTGGTGCTTGTTGCCACTGCTCACTATTTAAACTACCTGGTGCTTGTTGCCACTGCTCACTATTTAAATTACCTGGTGCTTGTTGCCACTGCTCACTATTTAAATTACCTGGTGCTTGTTGCCACTGCTCACTATTTAAACTACCTGGTGCTTGTTGCCACTGCTCACTATTTAAACTACCTGGTGCTTGTTGCCACTGCTCACTATTTAAACTACCTGGTGCTTGTTGCCACTGCTCACTATTTAAACTACCTGGTGCTTGTTGCCACTGCTCACTATTTAAACTACCTGGTGCTTGTTGCCACTGCTCACTATTTAAACTACCTGGTGCTTGTTGCCACTGCTCACTATTTAAACTACCTGGTGCTTGTTGCCACTGCTCACTATTTAAACTACCTGGTGCTTGTTGCCACTGCTCACTATTTAAACTACCTGGTGCTTGTTGCCACTGCTCACTATTTAAACTACCTGGTGCTTGTTGCCACTGCTCACTATTTAAACTACCTGGTGCTTGTTGCCACTGCTCACTATTTAAACTACCTGGTGCTTGTTGCCACTGCTCACTATTTAAACTACCTGGTGCTTGTTGCCACTGCTCACTATTTAAACTACCTGGTGCTTGTTGCCACTGCTCACTATTTAAACTACCTGGTGCTTGTTGCCACTGCTCACTATTTAAACTACCTGGTGCTTGTTGCCACTGCTCACTATTTAAACTACCTGGTGCTTGTTGCCACTGCTCACTATTTAAACTACCTGGTGCTTGTTGCCACTGCTCACTATTTAAACTACCTGGTGCTTGTTGCCACTGCTCACTATTTAAACTACCTGGTGCTTGTTGCCACTGCTCACTATTTAAACTACCTGGTGCTTGTTGCCACTGCTCACTATTTAAACTACCTGGTGCTTGTTGCCACTGCTCACTATTTAAACTACCTGGTGCTTGTTGCCACTGCTCACTATTTAAACTACCTGGTGCTTGTTGCCACTGCTCACTATTTAAATTACCTGGTGCTTATTGCTACTGCTCACTATTTAAATTACCTGGTGCTTGTTGCCACTGCTCACTATTTAAACTACCTAGTGTTTTTTGCCACTGCTCACTATTTAAACTACCTGGTGCTTATTGCCACAGCTCGCTATTTAAACTACCTGGTGCTTATTGCCACTGCTCACTATTTATATTACCTGGTGCTTGTTGCCACTGCTCAATATTTAAACTACCTGGTGCTTACTGCCGCTGCTCACTATTTAAACTACCTGGTGCTTATTGCCACTGCTCACTATTTAAACTACCTGGTGCTTCTTGCCACTGCTCACTATTTAAACTACCTGGTGCTTATTGCCACTGCTCACTATTTAATTTATCTGGTGCTTATTGCAACTGCTCACTATTTAAACTACCTGGTGCTTGTTGCCACTGCTCACTATTTAAACTACCTGGTGCTTGTTGCCACTGCTCACTATTTAAACTACCTGGTGCTTATTGCCACTGCTCACTATTTAAACTACCTGGTGCTTGTTGCCACTGCTCACTATTTAAACTACCTGGTGCTTGTTGCCACTGCTCACTATTTAAACTACCTGGTGCTTGTTGCCACTGCTCACTATTTAAACTACCTGGTGCTTGTTGCCACTGCTCACTATTTAAACTACCTGGTGCTTGTTGCCACTGCTCACTATTTAAACTACCTGGTGCTTGTTGCCACTGCTCACTATTTAAACTACCTGGTGCTTGTTGCCACTGCTCACTATTTAAACTACCTGGTGCTTGTTGCCACTGCTCACTATTTAAACTACCTGGTGCTTGTTGCCACTGCTCACTATTTAAACTACCTGGTGCTTGTTGCCACTGCTCACTATTTAAACTACCTGGTGCTTGTTGCCACTGCTCACTATTTAAACTACCTGGTGCTTGTTGCCACTGCTCACTATTTAAACTACCTGGTGCTTGTTGCCACTGCTCACTATTTAAACTACCTGGTGCTTGTTGCCACTGCTCACTATTTAAACTACCTGGTGCTTGTTGCCACTGCTCACTATTTAAACTACCTGGTGCTTGTTGCCACTGCTCACTATTTAAACTACCTGGTGCTTGTTGCCACTGCTCACTATTTAAACTACCTGGTGCTTGTTGCCACTGCTCACTATTTAAACTACCTGGTGCTTGTTGCCACTGCTCACTATTTAAACTACCTGGTGCTTGTTGCCACTGCTCACTATTTAAACTACCTGGTGCTTGTTGCCACTGCTCACTATTTAAACTACCTGGTGCTTGTTGCCACTGCTCACTATTTAAACTACCTGGTGCTTGTTGCCACTGCTCACTATTTAAACTACCTGGTGCTTGTTGCCACTGCTCACTATTTAAACTACCTGGTGCTTGTTGCCACTGCTCACTATTTAAACTACCTGGTGCTTGTTGCCACTGCTCACTATTTAAATTACCTGGTGCTTGTTGCCACTGCTCACTATTTAAATTACCTGGTGCTTGTTGCCACTGCTCACTATTTAAACTACCTAATGCTTGTTGCCACTGCTCACTATTTAAAATACCCGGTGCTTGTTGCCACTGCTCACTATTTAAACTACCTGGTGCTTATTGCCATTGCTCACTATTTAAATTACCTGGTGCTTTTTGCCACTGCTCACTTTTTAAACTACCTGGTGCTTATTGCCACTGCTCACTATTTAAACTACCTGGTGCTTGTTGCCACTGCTCACTATTTAAACTACCTGGTGCTTATTGCCACTGCTCACTATTTAAACTACCTGGTGCTTATTGCCACTGCTCACTATTTAAACTACCTGGTGCTTATTGCCACTGCTCACTATTTAAACTACCTAGTGCTTGTTGCCACTGCTCACTATTTAAACTACCTGGTGCTTATTGCCACTGCTCGCTATTTAAACTACCTGGTGCTTATTGCCACTGCTCACTATTTAAATTACCTGGTGCTTGTTGCCACTGCTCACTATTTAAACTACCTGGTGCTTATTGCCGCTGCTCACTATTTAAACTACCTGTTGCTTATTGCCACTGCTCACTATTTAAACTACCTGGTGCTTGTTGCCACTGCTCACTATTTAAACTACCTGGTGCTTATTGCCACTGCTCACTATTTAAATTACCTGGTGCTTATTGCCACTGCTTACTATTTAAACTACCTGGTTCTTGTTGCCACTGCTCACTATTTAAACTACCTGGTGCTTGTTGCCACTGCTCACTATTTAAATTACCTGGTGCTTATTGCTACTGCTCACTATTTAAATTACCTGGTGCTTGTTGCCACTGCTCACTATTTAAATTACCTGGTGCTTGTTGCCACTGCTCACTATTTAAACTACCTAGTGTTTGTTGCCACTGCTCACTATTTAAACTACCTGGTGCTTGTTGCCACTGCTCACTATTTAAACTACCTGGTGCTTGTTGCCACTGCTCACTATTTAAACTACCTGGTGCTTGTTGCCACTGCTCACTATTTAAACTACCTGGTGCTTGTTGCCACTGCTCACTATTTAAACTACCTGGTGCTTGTTGCCACTGCTCACTATTTAAACTACCTGGTGCTTGTTGCCACTGCTCACTATTTAAACTACCTGGTGCTTGTTGCCACTGCTCACTATTTAAACTACCTGGTGCTTGTTGCCACTGCTCACTATTTAAACTACCTGGTGCTTGTTGCCACTGCTCACTATTTAAACTACCTGGTGCTTGTTGCCACTGCTCACTATTTAAACTACCTGGTGCTTGTTGCCACTGCTCACTATTTAAACTACCTGGTGCTTGTTGCCACTGCTCACTATTTAAACTACCTGGTGCTTGTTGCCACTGCTCACTATTTAAACTACCTGGTGCTTGTTGCCACTGCTCACTATTTAAACTACCTGGTGCTTGTTGCCACTGCTCACTATTTAAACTACCTGGTGCTTGTTGCCACTGCTCACTATTTAAACTACCTGGTGCTTGTTGCCACTGCTCACTATTTAAACTACCTGGTGCTTGTTGCCACTGCTCACTATTTAAACTACCTGGTGCTTGTTGCCACTGCTCACTATTTAAACTACCTGGTGCTTATTGCCACTGCTCACTATTTAAATTACCTGGTGCTTGTTGCCACTGCTCACTATTTAAATTACCTGGTGCTTGTTGCCACTGCTCACTATTTAAACTACCTGGTGCTTGTTGCCACTGCTCACTATTTAAACTACCTGGTGCTTGTTGCCACTGCTCACTATTTAAATTACCTGGTGCTTGTTGCCACTGCTCACTATTTAAACAACCTGGTGCTTATTGCCGCTGCTCACTATTTAAATTACCTGGTGCTTGTTGCCACTGCTCACTATTTAAACTACCTGGTTCTTATTGCCACTGCTCACTATTTAATTTTCCTGGTGCTTATTGCCACTGCTCACTATTTAAACTACCTGGTGCTTATTGCCACTTCTCACTATTTAAATTACCTGGTGCTTGTTGCCACTGCTCACTATTTAAACTACCTGGTGCTTGTTGCCACTGCTCACTATTCAAATTACCTGGTGCTTATTGCCACTGCTCACTATTTAAATTACCTGGTGCTTGTTGCCACTGCTCACTATTTAAACTACCTGGTGCTTATTGCCACTGCTCACTATTTAAATTACCTGGTGCTTATTGCCACTGCTCACTATTTAAACTACCTGGTGCTTATTGCCACTGCTCACTATTTAAACTACCTGGTGCTTGTTGCCACTGCTCACTATTTAAACTACCTGGTGCTTGTTGCCACTGCTCACTATTTAAACTACCTGGTGCTTGTTGCCACTGCTCACTATTTAAACAACCTGGTGCTTGTTGCCACTGCTCACTATTTAAACTACCTGGTGCTTGTTGCCACTGCTCACTATTTAAACAACCTGGTGCTTGTTGCCACTGCTCACTATTTAAACTACCTGGTGCTTGTTGCCACTGCTCACTATTTAAACAACCTGGTGCTTGTTGCCACTGCTCACTATTTAAACTACCTGGTGCTTGTTGCCACTGCTCACTATTTAAACTACCTGGTGCTTATTGCCACTGCTCTTATTTAAACATAGACTTCAAATAGCCACTGTCATAACTTTTAACAATGACACAATGAAAATAGTTTTTCCTTTCTGTCAGAGACGGATGCCGAGACATGAATCTGATAATGGTGAGATAAGCATCTGATACTGGCGAGATATGTATCTGATAATGGCGAGATATGTATCTGATAATGGCGAGATATGTATCTGATAATGACGAGATATGTATCTGATAATGGCGAGATATATATCTGATAATGGCGAGATATGTATCTGATAATGGCGAGATATGTATCTGATAATGGCGAGATATATATCTGATAATGGCGAGAAATGTATCTGATAATGGCGAGATATGTATCTGATAATGGCGAGATATGTATCTGATAATGGCGAGAAATGTATCTGATAATGGTGAGTTAGGCATCTGATAATTGCGAGATATGTATCTGATAATGGCGAGATATGAATCTGATAATGGCGGGAAATGTAACTGATAATGGCGAAATGTATATCTGATCATGGTGAGAAATGTATCTGATATGGCGAGATATCTATCTGATAATGGCGAGATATTTATCTGATAATGGCGAGATATGTATCTGATAATGGCGGGAAATGTATCTGATAATGGCGAGATATGTATCTGATAATGAGGATATGGAAATGGATTATTTTTATGTACATATGTTGAGCTGGTAGTGGTTAGTTGGTGAGGTATCTAGGTGTGTCGCAGAAGATTACGGTAAATGGAAATGGTTGTTGTGGGGTAGATCGGGGACAGATGGTGTTTGAGAAACAACCGTGATACGGAGAAGAGTTTAAAGGCTAGCATGAAGAGGGGTTGATTGTAATGGAAAGAGGTTGTTACGAGGGAGAAATGAAAGAGTTTTTCGAGAGAGCATTGACGATTGTGATGTTAGCATTTTAGAGCTGTGAAACTTCTTTTTATTTTATGTTCTATTCGTGATATTGATAAAGATAATGCTGATATTTCATTCTACACAATTGACTTTGGTCAAAGGGTTGTAAAAAAAATTGATAAAATAAACTAAAAAGAAAACAATTATATTAACAAACTTTCTCTTATAATTAAATTTTGAATATCCATAGATTATAATAAAAGTTAACAAAATAACAATGTTACAAATAAAATTTTCAAAAATTGTTTAAAAAGTTTAATCTTTTTTATAAAACGATCCAACCTGCCATAAAAATGTTAAGGTGTACTTGTTGAAAAAATAATATCCCAGAGGCCACCAGTTCACGGTAACATTTGTTTTCTCCATTATTTTCTACATATAAAATCTTCTGGTGACAAGTGAATCTCCTGCCTCAAGTCGTTCGTGTTTTGCCTGGTGTTGTCATGTTGTCTCTCTCCGTTAATAGTTACATTCACATTTAAAATTGTAATTTAAATATCCATAAGCTACGCCTTTTTTTTCAAATATTTGTTTTCAAAATCACATTCAACAACACTCTCTGGCCAAAGTTTTTTCCAAGCAGAAGTGAGGGAAAAAGGGACTTCCCCTTTCTGCGTAACTCGTTATGCGAAATGTCGCTCTCTAAGGAGCAACTTCTTCACATTTTTTTTGCTCGTTATGTGAATTGCTCGTTATGAGAGGTGCTCGTTATGAGAGGCTCCACTGCATTAAAATTTACAGTAATAATAATTAAACTCGTTTACCTCGATAGTACGCACAACAGAATTATGTTAGACCCACGTTTTGGTTTTGTACAACTTAACTTTCGTTGATAAAATAAAACACTTTCGTTTTCTTCAAAGCCATGCGAAGGTAAACATGATAGAAATTTAAGTATAGGCAAACAAGTCCCTTGACAGAAGAGTTTGATAACCCGGGCACCCTTCCGTACTGGAACATTTTAATTTTTAAATTTCACAAAATATTGATTTCTATTCACTCATTAAAAAAAAATAATAACTTAAACCAAAATATACAACGATTACAGCATTACGTTCTTAAATGTGAACTTGAAAGAACTTTAATTTGTTTTTAAAGAGACGCCAAACATTAAGCATAACACATCATCCACTTATTTGAAACTGCAAAGGATGCGTTTAAGCGCGACCCTTATAGGCTTGAAAAAGCTGTACAGCACCGGGTTGATGGCCGAGTTCATGTAAGTAATCCAACTTGTAATCAACATCGACCACAGAGGAAACTCGAAGTCAAGGTAAACATACACAACAACGAAAAACCATAGCGGCACCCAGCAGACGGTGAAGCTCAGCACGATGGTCCCCAGTGTGCGAATAGCCTTGACATTTCTCATTATTCGACGAGGCAAAATTGTATTGTTCAGATCCGGTGGTTCGAATGGCTTCGGTGTATTGGAGCTAAATAACAATCTTGGATGGGCGGGTGACTGAAGTCTCTGACACGCTGCTGAAAACTCTGTCCTAAAAACTTTTGGCTGTACATGCTCTCCACAACTCTTGCCTCTGACTTGTCTAGAACTTCGCTTGTTGAATTTCCAAATCTCGTAGAATATAAATCCATACAGAACATATGTAGCGCACATGGGCAGATAAAAGGCCACCACAAATACTGTTATAAGAACGTGTTTGTTATACATTGAACTGCATATCATCAGCTGATCACGGCACTTGATTAAATCTTCATTGCCCTTCTGGAAGAAGTCCGTCACCAGAGGCAGTAGGAAGATACCACTCGGAAGAAACCAGGATAGAATGACCATCAGTTGACCGATTCTTTTAGTAAGGAATCTATACACAAGCGGCTTACACACGGCCATGTATTTATCTATAGCTATGCACAGTATGTGACAGGCGGTGATGCCGCACAGATCATTACCGACGTTGAGCCAGACGTTGCAAAACTTTGTCCCAAGAATCCACTTCCCGTTGTATATCAGCTGGGCAACGCCAAACGGCATGTGGAATAGAGCAAAGATCAAATCGATGCATGCCATGGACGCCATCAGAAGCTGTGTGATCTTGTGGTCGTTATGGCTGGATCCTTTGCCACGTGACACAAACATGGCTACGACGATGGTGAGATTAGCTAAGATGGTGAATGTCGTGAGCATGACGGCTAAAACAGAAATCCAAGTGACAGCGTGCACATTTGGTGGATGAAAGTATCGGGCTATGTCCGCAAGATGACAGGGCGTCTTGTTCATGGTTGGTTCCCGATCTCGTCGGTGTACTGCATACAATGTGACAAATGGAGGGTAACACTGTGGCTTCTATTGTGTTGATAAGCGAAGCTTTAGTTATTACGGCTTAGTCCACCTTGTTATCCCGTTATAACTTCTCAGTTTATTGAACATTATCATTATTTATTTATTTTTTTAAAACAATCTTCCTGTTTTCCAGGTTGGAACTATCTCTTGTTCCAGCTTGCCAGCATTGCCCAGTGTCGATGTGATAGGTTTACTTCTGGGGTTCACAAACTGCTTTATTCCACCGACTTGTTTTGTTTTTCTGTGTCCTAATAACCTTTCATTTTCATAGTGGTAAAAGGCTGACATCCGTGGCGTGATACAACTTTTATGTGGTTAATTCTTAAACAAATTGACAAAAATCCATTTCGTTTATCTAGACTGTTAACAACCTCCAGTTTCTTCAGACTACTTCTAACACGCCAATTAACCACGGCACGGTTCTCAATTGCTAATTGTCAAGTTTGTAAACGCTTGATTTTTCTTAAAAGAAATTGTTTTAACTTTGATTTTTTTTAACTGATTAGTTTATAGATTTGTCTTTATAAGGTAAATTCATATATCTAAAGATGAGATTATATTAAACTAATATATGTTCAGCGTTATCATTATTTATTCTATCGATTACCCCTGGAGCTATGGCGAATGATGTCCGCATGTTCTAGACACATTCCAATGAAATCACTCGATGCCACATTTAAACTGTAAGAGTCCAGCACAGTCCAATATCTTTACGTGGAAAAAACAAACAATTTTCTGGATTATCCAAATATTGAACATACGTTTCTTTTAACTAACCAACTTTGTTTTCATCATTTTTAATCTTTATTTGTACCGGTATATTATTTTTTTTTTAAAGTTTTTATTCATTTACTTCATAAATCTACTTTAAACGCACCTAGACCTATCAAAGTTTAAATTTTTTTTTTAAATATTAGGCAATTTAAAAACAAATTTTGAAAAAATTAGTTGCTTCTATGAAAACTGCGATTCACATATGGTCAATATCCATTACAACTGTTTTCACCAACACACCGACCGTCATCAAGGTGACCACGCACAGCGTTGTGTTAAATGTCACAATCCTACTTTTCCATTACGAGATTAAATGCTATACTAACAATATATTAGGATTTTTTTTTACCTCCAGCCATTCAAATCACAGTTTTAGATTAGCCAACGGTGTCTGAATTTTAATTTACAATGCCTTTACCGATGCAGTGATTATATTATTATTATTATTTTTTTTATTATTATTGAACTATCGTAAAATCATTTGTCACACCCCCTCTCTCCCCACTAAACGTTCAAATAGATGTCATTTCTGACATGTGTCATCGCCTCCAGATCTCTGAAAATAATAATGAGCTTCCTCATCAGTGTATTTAGTCGTTCTGCCACCTGTTACTGGCTAAGTTGGACGGCTCACCTGGCGGTATCTTAAATCAAATTTCCTCTTTATGTGTTGTTGTTGCTTTTACTGTATACCAACAGATGCCCCATGTTTTCCATTGACATCTAATACTAAATATACCCAATTTTGATTTTAATTGATCCGTTATTCTTTTACTCTCAAACCAGCACAAAAATCGACCTTGTTAAAAGATTTTGAAATTAAGTTCTTAAGCGAATGTCAAAATTTTTTATTCTCAACACCGAAGACTCTCCACACGAATTTATATCGCAAAAATTAATCGTTGACATGAAAACTGGACAATCCAGCCCCTTTTAACTCTTTACGCAGCTAAAGCTACCGCCTGGGTCCGAATATTTATCCAATACTTTTTTGCCCGATGTTGTTATCACAAAAGAAACCAGCTTTATCAGGCTGATAATGCCATAGAAATGTGACTCAAAAGTTGGCTGGGAGCCACACAACGAGCAGGCAACGACTGCCGTGAAACAAACAACACATAGACTTTTGTTAAATTGTTCAGTTTTCAACATGAACTTCTCATTTGCAACAATAAAGTAATCAATGCAAACCTCTCCCCCCTTCTCTCATCTTTTCAATGTTCTCCTCTCTCTCTCTCTCTCTCTCTCACTCTCTCTCTCTCTCTAAATATATTAATGCCTTCCTCTCTCGCACCTATTTTGTGTTTTTGTATGTATATAATGTGTGTGGGCGAAATTGCAATATAATTGCACACCAGTTACGCAAAATTGCACACTGTATAGGGCTGTTAGCAATTGTATGGTAAACATTGATTCGTAACTGACAAAAGATTTATCTTAATCATCTGAAATAATTCAAAAATAATGCATACAATTGTTAATGTATTTTTTTTTTTTAACATTTGACAATCTCCCACATTCTTATTTCTTGCTTTAATTTTATTTAATTTATGGAAGCTAATGTTCCAAATTGATGAAATTATAATGAAACGAATGAAATAAATGATTAACATTATAAGTATGTTCATCTATAACTTCCCTAATTTAGTCATACGTCATACAATCACAGCTTCAACCGTCTCAAAATAATTGTTGGATTAACCAAGTGATAATGAGACACGTTCTTGTTGTCCCCACGCCTTTTGTGGGTCCCTAGAAAGATGCAAATATTATCATTGGGTTAGGCTTTTTTGGGGATGTTGAAATTAAGGGGTACGTGTCATGAATTAATTTATTCAATTGGAGTTCTAGCCATCTACTTCTATAAAATGTTATAATTTTTTTTGGAGAAAAGAACGAAATAAAGGGAATATCCAATTGGTGTACATTTTTACACCTGTAGTCACCAAAGATTTAAACGGACTCTAGTCTTTTTACGAATTAAAGGATTTAGGATACATGGCATGCGGCTCATACTGGAACATTTCACGGGTCTTTCGCGTGCTATTCTCATCCTCGCAAATCATATCTCTTTAATCTGCAGGCTCCACCCTCCCGTGTTATAGCTCCATGGGGTCAGCTCTAGCGTTAAAAAGACATTGATATTATGCTTGCAGCCTCTACCCTCACACCTCTTTGCTTTTATCATGGGCAGCCGCCACTCTCACCTGTCATTGATCTTCGGTTGTTAGCTCCCACCTTAAAATATCAAGGGTCTTTTAGCTGTGGCTCCTACCCTCACCAGCCATAGCTCCTTGAGGTATGTTCCTGACTTTAATTTCAATGATTTTATTTATGCGTGTCCTCGTCTCTCATACATCATTGCTCTTTGATATGTGCCCCTCCAACCCCCCAAAGATCCGCCAACGTCGCCATATGATACTTGTTGGAACAGTAAAATATTTCCAGATTTTCCTAATCTAATCAGTTTGTGCATCATCAACATTGCTAAACTCATTTGGTCGTCTTTACCAGTAGTTAATGTTGAGCTTGGCTAACAGCGGGGGGTCTCCAATCCATGCCGGGCTTCCCGCCTATGTCCCACAAGTAGTTCCTAAATTGTCCCAATGCGTATTTTATATTTAGCATAAACTTACATCTATGCTAATATTGTAAACTTTAGAAAAATAATATTTTCAAAAAAAAATTAAATGAGACTTATTGAGGTTAAATCTTTTTAGAGTCACCGGTGTGCAATCGTTTGCCGTGCAGACAAACAACGCATTTTTTCAGTTGGTCAAAGACGAGGACCTGTGTACCTGGCATGCAGCGATGGACAACACTCAAGTGACCGTGCTTCTAAACTTAAGATATAAAGAGAGTTGAAAGTCTCCGCAAGTGAGTTGGCGATTTATTACATTTTTTTTTGGTTAATGTCAATAGGAGGGTAATTAAATGTGTCTTCCCAAATATCTCTATTGCCACAAGATTTAATATGATAAAAGTTTTAAAAAATTAATGGGTTATTTGTGTTCATGGACAGGTGGCTGATATTGAATAGTTTGTAGCTAATCAATTAGTGCATTTAACACAGTTGTGTCGGGGGGGGGGGGGATGAAGTGCTGTATAACCAAATACTCCACTAGATTATTCTTTTAACACACCTTCATCAAATGATCACTAGGTCTTACTCACAGTGCACTTTTGGACACATCTACATAGAGGGGAATGTGCTTCATATACACAGTTTGTCTTTTGAGGCTTTTGAACCAAATTTTTTTTTATTTCCAAGACTTTGCTTTTCCCGGAAATGCGGGAATGAAGTTGTCTTTATGCGTAATCCCGGGATTTTCGCGGGCCGGGATTTCCCGGAATAAAATTCATTTATACGAGAATACCTTCACTGATTTGAACTAATAAAGAGATAAGCCAAAACAAAACACCCCAAATGATTACTTGACGCCGATGTTACTCCCGATTTGTAAGGAAGAAAACATTCGACTATTGAAATTCAAATTCGTTACAAGCGAGAAATAAATTATATTTTTTCCCGGAGAGACAAAAAAATCAAACCCGTTCTTGGACAATTATCGTCTACAAAGAGTGATTCAAGGTAAAATTCATCTACTATAAAGTATTCATTGTCGCCGAGGAATGCTTTATTAAATTTTCAAAAGCTTTTTTTTTTAATTCTCACACCTTTGTAATGGTGAGGTCCTTAAATATGCCAAGGTATGTTTGTGTACACCCAACTACCCAGAAATCCAGGGTACACCCAGGGTATTAAGTATCCATCTTGTCCGAGTAGGGCTTTACAAAATGTTTTAAAGATTTTGTACTTTTCATCAATTATTTTATTCCCGTACCTTTGTAATGGTAAGTTCTTTAATATATGCCAACGTGTTTTTGTGTACATGCCTCTCAAGAGCAATTCAGACAAGCTCAGATTCAGCGTTAGTATTCTAGTAAAGAGGATAACTTGACTGTGTAAATACATTTTATTTATATCAGTTATTCGGCTCCGAATCCACCAGGTACAGGATGAATCTGACCCTGTGCAGAGAGGAAGGCCTGTCCGTGACGTCATACATACATGTAAGTCCAAGGGGAAATGTGACCCTCGCCGTTCTCATGTCTTTCATCGACGTCTTCACCATCATCGCCAACCTCACGGTCATCGCCTCAATGATCTGGTCGCACGTCAGGCGCCGCAGAAACCTCCATCGCGAGCTCAACAGCAACAACCACATCACCAAGCTGCTCATCGGCTCAACAGCTGTTGCCAACGTCTTCATCGGGGTCTTCATCATGCCGCTTGGAATACACGAGATGATCAACAGAGGCAAGTGGACGCTGGGCAAGCACATGTGCCGAGCCCGTCTCACGGTCCTCATGATCCTCTGCACTGTGTCCGCCTACCACGTGATGTGTTTGGCCTTAGACCGCTACATGTCCGTGTGCAAACCGTTAAAGTACCGGCTACTCACGACCAAAATTGGCCGCTCCATGGCAGCGGCCTGCTGGGGAATACCGGTCATCTGTCTTACTGTGCCGTCCACAGCTGGGTGGCATCTGATGGGCTTCGAGGAAACTGCGGAGTGCAATGATCTGAAAAAAATTTGTGACATCATTTACAATTCAGCTTCTTTCGTTACACTAATCGTTACAGCGCTCTACTTGCCCTTCATAATATCGTTTATTCTATACACGCTTGTCCTCGTCGAGGTGAGAAATTTTAATAAACGAAAGACAAAATATCATCGACATGAGCGCCAGGAAAGTATGTCCATATTTTATATCAGTGATATATCTGTTGAGGACTCTCCGCAGAATGCTGTTCAATTAGGCATCCAGGAGTTAACAAATAGTGACGAAGTTTCAGGAAGAAACTATCTTTCTGTGGCATCTGCGAGTTCATTTTCAGGAAATTCCCAAAGCGATAAATTACAAAAGGATGGAAATGTCATTCTTTCCAAGAAATCCAGTACATGTGTCAGCACAGGGTCCCAGCAAATATCAAACGGCAACATGAGAGCCATCTGTACCGTGGGCAGCATCGTTGTCTGCTACACCGTCTGCTGGCTGCCCATGTGGATCTGCTCGATGATGGCCGTCCTTTTGTCAAGCGAAATACCTTTCTGGGTGTTCGTTCTCATCGTGTGGTTCGCCACGTCACACGCAGCTTTGAACCCGGTTTTGTTCTGTTTGAATAGGTCCATCAGACGAGCCGTCAAGTTATTCCTGTGTCGCAAATATGAATAATTATGAATGACTTAAGATTAATGGTACAACTACTGAATTTAGGTCATATACTGCTTTTTGTCGGTAACCTTGTGGTGACATCTGAAGACATCAGAATTATGACACCTGAAGACATCAGTGTTATGACATCTAAAGACATCAACGATATTGCGATAACATCTGAAATCATCAGTAATAGGACATCTAGACACATCAGTAATATGCAATCTGAAAACATCAGATATACGACATCTGAAGACATCAGTAATATGACATTTGAACATCGACAATATTGTGAATAACATCTGAAGTGATCAGTAATATTACATATGAAATAATGAGTCATATGATATCTGAAGTCATCAGTAATATGAATACTGAAGACTTTAGTAATATGACATCTGAAAAAATCAGTAATATGATATCTGGAGACATCAGTAATATGACATTTGAAGTCATCAGTAAAATGACATCTGAAGACGTCAGTAACATGACATCTGAAGACATCGGCGATATTGTGATATCATCTGAAGTCATTGGTAATATGTGACGAAATGTAGACCTCATTTCCTGTGCTCATCCACCCTTCGAAGACAGACACCCTCCCGTCTTACTTCTCTTACTTCTTCGCGCGGACCAGTGCAACCGACATCTACACAACAAACACTGAATATCTTGATATGAGTTATAACGCTATAAGTTACTTATACATTGTCAAAACCTGACGGAGCAATGTACACCAACAATCCAACTCGTAAAAAAATCAAAGCTCTCCTTTAACGATATATCCAGCCGAAATCAACAACACACAAAACAAGCCCGGCTGTGAATATCACTCAATGGCCACCCCTGCATAATATCATTGACAAAACTAACGCGTCATTTCCCCTTACCCAAATACGTCACAACACTCTCACACAATAGATACAGCTACACATGTCTCTCTAAACTAAAAATCTGTAACATACCAAACATATCAGTGATCGATACGTAGCAACAGTGATTCTCATACCCTTGACAAGATGACATCTGAAAACATCAGTAATGTGACATCTGAAAACATCAGTTTTACGACATCTGAAGACATCAGTAATATGACATCTGAAAACATCAGTTTTACGACATCTGAAGACATCAGTAATATGACATCTGAAGACATCGACGATATTGTGATCACATCTGAAGTCATCAGTAATATGACATATTAAGTCATCAATAATATGACATCTGAAGAAATCAGTAATATGTCATCTCAAGACATCAGTAATCTGAAGACATCGGTGACGTGGTCATTTCATCTTGCTATCATATGCGTACCCAACGCATTTTTTAAAAAACAACAGCTAAATATTATTGACATGCGATGGCGAACAATTCTCGCGACCAGCAGAGAAACATTTAGAAGCACCTATGAGAAATACTGCGAAAATATATTGAGAAAGGCAATTTGTGTGAATATTTGGCTCGGAATAATCTTAAGGCAAATTGTATTTTTTTTTTAAGCCTAATATAATGAAACCGCGTTTAACCGAGTTCAGTATTTATTAAACAGGGTCCTTGTATTTTGAGAAAATACCCGATGGGTCCATGTGTTCAAACAAAAGGAGCTAGCTTGCAATATAATATGCAAAGAAATCTACTCCCCGTTGTCGTAGTGAGAGTACATTGCCTTCGTCAACCGTTTGTGTCAATGAAGAACCGGCTGATATGAACAGGCAGTTGTTGGATCACGGAATTGAGATGATGACGTTGTACACAAAAACGCGTCGACAGGGAAGACGTACGAAATAAAAGTCAAAGTATAACAAAAATAACTGTAACTTTCTTTTACCAGGCTACAGCAAAGACCCACATGCACATACAAGCCTGCAGTGAAAGGAAGGGCCCATTACCGACCCAGTTCAGTGTGATGTTCAGCCCGAGAACAAAGATGTGAAAAAAAGGGACTTTAAAACAAACAAAAAAAAACAGTCTAAAGAAAAACAATCAACATATGTACCGGAGTTCAGAGGTCAAGCACGGAGTTCAGAGGTCAAGCACGGAGTTCAGAGGTCAAGCACAGAGTTCAGAGGTAAAGCACGGAGTTCGCTGCGTGACAGCCTTAACTTTCACTCAGTTTTACCAACATAAAACATGTGGAGACGGCGGTGTGTTGTTTTTAAGAGGAAGCAGGATGCACCAAAAGCAAAATAAATGTAAGAGCTACTTCGCATCAGAACTGCCACCCATTTAAGCGTGGACTACTTGTGTGAGACAGAATAACTTTAGCGCAAGTTCATATCATTCATTCCGGTGCCTCTCCTATTAGCATGGAAATGAAACATAGATAAACCAATTAGCACGGCAATAACACATATCAATTGGCATGTGAATACAACAGATACATACACCAATTAGCAATAAAATATTACACATACATACACATGTAAGCTTGGGAAAAACCCAAAAACATATATTAATTAGCAAAGAATAATACACAAACATAAACAATTTAGCATGTATAAAATAAACATATTTACATGTATGTCTGTGCAGCATCTCTGTCCTGAATTTAGTGAATATAATATTTAAATAAACGCTGTTATGTAAAAATCTAAGGGCTCTTCTTTTCTCGTTTCTATTCAACGCAAGCGATTTCTCTGTACGTAGAATGGCTTACGTCATATATTTATAAGAATGAGCTAGGCTGACCTTAACGACAAAGAGATTAATTGATTTGATATTTATATCGTGCCAGTATCCATGCCATTGTAGCATGCTCACTGCGCTCTGGACCTCCGAAATCTATTAAAACAAAAAAGTTTTTAATTGTTTCTTAAATGATTTTTTATCATTTAGAATTTCCCCTCAAAATTTGAGGCAAACTGTTCCGTAATTTTGGCGCTATCGCTTCAAAAGAGCGCACTCCGTACGACTTTTTTCTGTGTCTATCCACACTAGGAACACTCAGCAAGTACTGTGATGAAGACCGCAGGCTCTTCACGGATATATGTTTATAAATCTGTTCCTTGAGAAATTCCGGTGCTGAGCCATCTCTGCAGCTGAACGCCAGGGACAGAATTCTGTAGTTAATGCGCTCACTCACAGGA
Organism: Lymnaea stagnalis; assembly: GCA_964033795.1. Taxonomy (NCBI): domain Eukaryota; kingdom Metazoa; phylum Mollusca; class Gastropoda; family Lymnaeidae; genus Lymnaea; species Lymnaea stagnalis. Next base: position 25,466 of record CAXITT010000449.1, on the reverse strand, counting down.
ACCCAATGGAGATCTGGTAGAACTGGGGTGATGTGGTCAGATTTTTTCATCCGCGATACATTGCGTGCTGCAGTATTTTGTATCTTTTGGAGTCTCTGAATTTGGTTCTGAGGTAAACCCCACAAACAACTATTACAGTAATCTAATCTTGACTAGATTAGAGTTACTGCTGCAGCATTGGCCGTTCTCCTATTGAGTTGAGGACGCAGCTGACACAGGGGCACGCAGATGACAGAAGCATGCCTTGACAGCAGAACTGATATGGGGAATCATACTACGTTTACTGCCAATATAAAAGCCAAGGTCTCTGACAGTCGAGGACAACAGACGAAAAGACGGTCAGATTTTTAAAAAAAGTGACAGTGATTTTCTATTATTTTATGGAATTCTAATACATTTAAATGCGAAAAAAATGAAATGTGAACAGGGAAAATGGCATGTCTTTTTACATTTTTTTTTAAATTTGTTTACTTAAACTTTCTGTCCATTCTTCATTTCTTTATTTTCGTTTGGGTTTTGCGCCCATAACTATTCTTTTATTTTTTCTCTTATTTGGGTAGGATACATGTATATATATATATATATATATATATATATATATATTATGTACATTTGTGTAGGTTGTGTACATTTGTACGTGGATGACAATATCTTTAAATCCTAAGATATTACAGTTGTGACAAATAGGAGTTACCTTCTCTTTTTTACAAATAAACGTATGTTTCTTCATATGTGATTCTTCTTTAGATAAAAGAATTCTTTGTTTTCCGATTTTCCGATAATATAGTAGAACACAAAGGTAAAGTTTGTTAATTTTTTATGAACAGGTGGCTTATATATCCAAAGCCTTTAATATAAAATATATTTAAAATGGTTTTATAAAGTTTTTGTTTTAATTTAAGATTAAGTTTTCACAATGTTTAGGAAAACAAAATTTAACTTAGGGGCTGAAAAAGTGGCAGGGTAGGCCCAACATTTAACAATTTAAAATGACATGACATCAAAAGTATTTTTTTTTTTAGCGTAGAAATCAGGCGTCGGTGATTTCCTATATTGACAATAATGATTTAATTAGTGATCATTTGGTAGATTTGGTAATTTAAGTTCATGTTTAGAAAAAAAAATGTAATTTAGGGGTGGGGAAAAGGGGGGGGGGTAGGTTTGGCGTATAATATACAGCAGAAACATACTTCTTAAAACGTTAAATGATGTTAGAAACGTAAACATCATTTTATAGATACTTCTTTTTTACAAACGGAATTGTGGTGAGATTTCACAATAGCAGGTGGAAATTATCGCAAAGTGCCTGCCATTGTTATCTCGATAATATCGGGTCGTATTTTCTAGTTGTTTACTATAATTTTGGTATCATCTCATTACATTGACGAATGTTTGGTCGAAGCTGTGACATTATCACGATCAATATGGATGTTAGCAGCACCGCGATTGAACGCCAGATTCGAGATGGCAATTTTCATGAGTGAACTGACAATGTTTTTCAATGATGAAAACACCGCCAAAACCGATCCACATTTTGTCGTAATGGAGTTTTGACTACTCAAATAAAAGGTAATGGGTTTGTATATTGGTTTATTTAAATTCAGGAGGAAAATAAAAGGTTTGTTTTGTAATCGACCGTGAGTGTGGGGAGAGGCGAGCAGGAAAATGTATAGAATGGGAACTAATTGATGTTGGTGTTGGTCTGTTTTAAATGTAGCCGTCTGAGTAGTTTTTAATTGCAGTAGTTTTAAACGAGTCCTCTTATTTTCTTCCAAAACCAGTGCTGACAAAATCACTTGAAACATTCATTTAAACACAGACAAACTCACATCAGATTCCGATTTAATTTCTAAAGCCTTTGAGTTTTGATAATGCTGAGGTAGTCATGCATCAGTGGTAACTACAATCACGTTGTCATGATGCGGTGGTAACTACAATCACGTTGTCATGATGCGGTGGTAACTACAATCACGTTGTCATGATGCGGTGGTAACTACAATCACGTTGTCATGATGCGGTGATAACTACAAGCACGCTGTCATAATGTGGTGGTAACTACAAGCACGTTTTCATGATGCGGTGGTAACTACAATCACGTTGTCATGATGCGGTGGTAACTACAAGCACGTTGTCATGATGCGGTGGTAGCTACAAGCACGTTGTCATGATGCGGTGGTAACTACAAGCACGTTGTCATGATGCGGTGGTAACTACAATCACGTTGTCATGATGCGGTGGTACCTACAAGCACGTTGTCATGATGCGGTGGTAACTACAATCACGTTGTCATGATGCGGTGGTAACTACAATCACGTTGTCATGATGCGGCGGTAACTACAAGTACGTTATCATGATGCAGTCGTAACTACAAGGACGTTATCATGATGCGGTGGTAACTACAATCACGTTGTCATGATGCGGTGGTAGCTACAATCACGTTGTCATGCATCAGTGGTAACTACAAGGACGTTGACATGCATCAAACGTAACTGCAAGCCTTCTAGAGTTAAGATCTTCATCGCAGATAAAGGATAAACATCAGATATGCCGTGCTACTGTAACGTTTGTAAGAGAAGGTCTCTGCCACATAATAAACATCGTCGTATTAATTAATTTGATAACTTTAGATAATACCGCTTTTTGGACTAGAGGAGCCTTGTTTTTTATAGTGTAACTTTTATCACTTCTCATTTAGAAAAGACAAAATAACCTACTTCAGCATTCGTTGCAGTGGGGTTGATTTTTGTGTTTTTCTTTCATCAATTCTGTTAGAAATAAAAAACCAATGATGAATGGCACAGTTTGTTATCAGGTGACCTTCAAAACTCCAATGGATTTGTCTTATGTGACGTCAAATCGATACGCTTTAATTATAATTTCGCTACTCGCCTCTCTGCTCATTGTGTTCACCATTTTGGCCAACGTTGGGGTGATATGTGTCATGCTCTACTCAAATTTTCGTGGCCCCGTGAACAAAAAACTCAAAAATCATCAAACCGAAAACATTACAAAATGGCTGATGACATCTTCTGCCATCCTGGATGTCATGATCGGAGCGGTGAGCATGCCGCTGGGAGTCTCGGAGCTCGTTCATAACGGCAGGTGGACTCTTGGATGGGAGGTTTGTAGAATCCGACTTCCGTTGTCCTTCGTCTTCAGCGGGATTCTGGCATATCACGTGATGTGTTTGTCAGTTGACCGATACTTAGCTGTGTGTAAGCCATTTCTGTACAAGCGTCTTCCTACAAGAACTGCATACGTAATGATTTTTTTATCATGGATCATCCCTATCGCTTGTGTCATGATACCTGTCTTTTCTGGTATCACCCGCCTTGGTGTTGAACATATTATCGCATGCATCGAAAAGCATGACATTTGTGTAACGGCTTACAACATACCCGCCATGAAGACCATAACGTCGCTGCTATTTTATCTCCCATTCGTCGTTACTTACACGGCGTATGTGTTTATACTTCTGGCTGTCTGGAGGTTTAACGAACGCAAGAATACGTTTATGGCTCAAGGTAAGCCTTGCTCGTACGATGACCAAATCACCTGTTGTAATGAATCCTCTAACCTTTGACACCATCAACTCCGAAAAAGATATACACGATTCTCCAATTTCAAGAAAGACCACGGAAAAAAGTGAGAGCCAAGAGCAAGAAAAAGTTATGTTCAGGGCGACGTCACAGCCGACAAGGGCGATCGTTACAAAGACTAGCCCGAATAAAAAAGCCAACTTGATTGTTGGTTGCATGATCGCCTGCTACACAATTTCCTGGCTTCCCACTTGGGTACTGGGGCTGGTCATTTCGCTGGAGGTTCACGGTGTGCCATATGCATGGTTCCTTGTCTGTTTTTGGCTTGCGTCTTCAAACGCAGCACTGAATCCTATCGTCTTCTGCTTGAACAATTCCATCAGACAAACGCTTTTTCAGCTGTTTTTTCTTTCGAAATATAATAAGAAGAATTAAGGAAATCTTAGGCATTTCTTTGAAACTATATAAGAAGTACAGGTTATTCTTAGATTTTCGGGATCCTCCTTCTCCTCATCTTCATGTCCCTTAGTCCTTGAACCGTTGGGGCGTCACAGATGACATGTGAACCATCCTCCTCCATTCCTCTCTGTCTTCAGCACTACGCACTGCATCGCCCTGTGTTAGTCCTGTCCACTCTTTGATGTTATCCTCCCACCTTTTTCTTTGTATTCCTCTTCTTCTCCCTCCTCTTGTGGTGCCCTGCATGATTTCTTTGGCAAGCCCTTGTTTTCTTGTTACGTGGCCGTACCATTGTAATTTGCGTTTTTTCACAGTCACCAGTAGGTAATCGTACTCCCCAATTGCCTGACGAACCCTTTCTTTCGCTGTATCATTGGAGATATGGTCCCTATAGCAGATTCCCTCATCTCCATCGCCTTTATTTTCCTTTCAAGATCGGCTGTTAATGTCCAGGATTCGCAGGCATACAGGAAAATGGAGAGGACTAATGAGCGCATCAGCCTGATTTTGGTGCTGGGGGCTATATTTTTGTCATTCCATATTTTCTTGAGCTTTTTTAGTGCTGTTGTAATCCTGGACATCAGTTCGGGATAGTTTGAATGAAATTCTTTAAAGAAATATTTTGAATATATTTTTTCGCCAGTTTTATTGTACATGATGCATTATTAAAATACTAGTATTATTTATTTTAAAAAGCAGTTTTCGAATGCGTTCTGACTTCCATACAATATGTTATTGAATTAATGAATATTTACCAAATTTGATGTGCTATTTTTAAAAGTAAATGAATGTGTCTTAAAAATATTTAAATAGCACATATGCTACATTATTGTTTGATCATGTTTAGACTTTACGTAGTGCAAGAGCCGTGACGTAGTGACTTATTGTGTCACTTCCGACAACAACAACAAAATCCCATTAAAATAAGGCACTCCAAGCTTACAACAACTAATGGATCGGACGTGTGTTCTTGGCGTTTTAAATGACAAAAATAAGGAGCTGATGTGACCCTGTAACACTAAAAAAAACAATCAATTCAAATAGGGTTGGATTATTCAAAACAATAACTGTGATTTAAAAATTTTTTATTTTTTTTACGAAATGGAATTAATTTCAAACATTATCAAAATATGATAAATCTTCTTATATTTATCATACATAATATGTTAAAGGTAAGTATTATTATGATAAATTAGAAATACATATAATATAACAATTAAATAATTATTTTAGGCTTTTTTTCTGAATTTGAAAGTTGATTTAGTGAACAAAGAGCCATTGCCAACTCCCGTATCACTCAGTTAAATATCAATAAACCAGTTGAAGTCGTAATAGATTCCATTTGATATCAATATCTGAAAACACAGTTATAACATGTTTAACTTTGAAATTAATTGTAATGTTTAAATAAAAACCCATATCATTCAAATGTACGGATTTTTTTTTCTGGCATCCGTCCGTCACAGTGTGATGATGGTGAAGACTTCGCAGGACGAAATCCACAAGACCTGGGATTATTCTTCTAGGATTCCCAACAGCAAATCGCCTCTCTCCACGCCACTGTATTACCCAATGGAACATCAAATGGATGATACAGCTTGGCACCAGTGGCGTCGTAGGAGTTGTCGGAATGTTTCATTGTATTAATGTTATCCGCCTCCGGGACTCCATCTCCGGGTTTGAAGTCTGAGTTTCCTTCTCTTAGATGAGTTCCAATCCAAGGTTAATGAGTCCCATCCCCTTGCGTTGGAAGTCGTGCAAGTGGCCTGGGTTTTTGGCTTCGGGAGTAAACCTCCCTACTAGTCTGGCCCGCCACGAAGAGGCAAACCCCATGTGAGACCTCCGAGTCTCCTCGGTTGTGCGGGACTCTGTCTTAGAGACGTTCAATCTTCGTCTGGAACCTGTCTTAGAGGCGTTCAATCTTCGTCCTTCCAGACCACAAACAACACAGGCCACTATACACCCAGGATAATAATAGCTAACTGGAAAAGATGGTACACAACATAACCCCAACAGGTGTTTGCGAAATAGATATGTTTTCAAATTGGTTTTGAAAGACTACAGTGTCTGGCTGTTTCTGAGAGCGACAGGAAGTGTGTTTCAATAGAGCACAATATAAAATTCCATATAACTGCATGAAACAGCGTGCAACTTTGTGTTAGATATTCGCGCAAACAAAAATTCCTACACTAAATTAATTTTTTTTTAAGGATATTAATTTTATTTAATTTTCCCGAATAGAATCAATTTAAATATGACACAAAAAAATGCTTTTGTGCAATTTATTATATGTAATTATTATTTATATAACTTAGAAATATATTTAATATCATAGAAAAGATTTATTTTTAAGATCTATCTGAATTTGAGAGTTAAGATATTATATATAAATTGACTTTGTGACTGTATACTACTATTATGTTCTGGAATAAATGACCCTATGTTATCGGATTAATAATGGTAGGTCGTTTTCTCCCTGCTATTGCAAAAATTCATTACAATATCCTAACTTTGGAAAGAATTATCTATGTAATGATATTTACGTTGCTAACATCATTAAGTTTTAAGAAGTATGTATCTGCTATATGTTATACGCTTAACCTACTCCCTTTCATGCCGCTAACTACTTTTGTTTTCCTCTAAACATAACCTTAAATCATCCTAATCTAAATCATCAATAATTATATCACTTGAGTCACTAAAGAAGTTAATTGAGGGACGATTTCTAAGCTTCAGAAATAATTTAGACTTAGATACCCCTTTTCGTGCGCTTGAACTACAACTATTTTTTTCTCTAAAAGTTGTGAAAACATAATCTTAAATTTACAACAAAAACTCTATATACCATATACATATATTCATATTAAATGAATTTGATATATTGATATAATCATCAAAATTTAAACAAAGTTTACCTTGTTATTTTAAATATACATTATCAGAAAATTTTAAACCAAAGAATTCTTTTATCTAATGAAGAATCTCGCAAACGTTTTTACTTCTATAACGGACTTGGGTGTCTTTTTTTTTTTTTTTTATTTTTAATTTCCTAAAAATACACACGCACGTTACTTTTCGAAAATTAAAAACAAAAATATATTTTCGTTTTTTTGTTTTTTTTTTTTTTTTTTTTTTTTTTTTTTTTTTTTTAGTTTTTTTTTTTGTTGTAAAAGGAGAGTGTAAAATCTCTTTTTTTTCAGAAATGTAATACAATATGATTTAAATATATTTTCATCCACGTAAAATTGTACACATCCTATTTCTTACCTCCGATATGTATGTAACAAAAAAGTGAACTAATTATCAAATTTAATTCTTTATTTTGTGACGTATCTTGTGCTGCCAGGGGCGAAATTAACAACCGCCCCACCCCCCAAAATTTTAATACCATTAATAAAATCTTCCACCGGATTGTAGTCTCTTCCATATCGAAACTAACATATGTTGCGCTCCAAATGATTTTTTCTTATTTGAATGAGTTATAAGTGGATTAGTGAATGCAATTTGGCTATGGAGTTTCATTGCACTTATTGAGCTAAACGGCATTTCCTTATTAGAAATAATTTTAATGGTTAAGTTTTTATTACGTTATAAATTTAATAAAGTTATAATTAAGAAATTTAAAAAATAAAACTTATTAAATGTTAAAAATACAAAGTTACATTTTTTTTTTTTGCGTGTTTTATAAACAATATAAAAAAGCAATCAATTATTTTATTAATTTTATTTTAACTCGCGGTTGTGAATCAAAGAAACTTAGAGCTAGAGCTTTGATATTTCGCGCTATGACGTCATGTGCGGCTTTATTTAGAATAGATTTGATTTTGCCAATTTAAAAAAGTACTAAAAACGCACTAAAAGCAACTAATGTTTGGGTTTGCCCGATAAATGTGATTACGATGAATTTCTTTTATCATAATATTTACATTTAATTATTTTTTTTTCATAATTTTTAAATTCGGATGAAACGCTTAAAACTGTTCATTAGTTGTCACTTTAAATGTACTTGTTATTTATAATAACAATTCTTAAACTTTTACTAAATCAAAAGCGGATATTTAATATTTTTTGTGCAATTTAATTTATGAGCTTGCCGTACAATAATAGAAAATGATTGTTTTTAAAGAATCCGAACGTATTTAAATATTTTCATTTCTTTGGCGTTGTGGTCAGCAGAGCTCATTTTATATATATTATAATATATCAATATCTACATTGTTAGTTTGAAAGCAAATTTAATTTTAGAATTATAGTAGAAAAAAATTAACCCAAATGTAAGATTGTATTTTGCATAAAATTCATACTACTATAACTTCATCTAAAATTATAGTTTGAAAAGACTTTTATTTATTTCAATATTTTTAATACTTTAGTGGGCACTTCTGTAACTATCGGGAAAGACCGAAAATCACCACTATGATTTTGGCATCCTTACTGTTTTATAATTAAATCAAAATTAATGTTAATTGCTAAAAAGACTCCAAACTGTGTCATCCTTTTGCTTGAAAACATAGTTATGATATTAGAGAAACCAAATTTAAACCCACAAATCAAAAACTTTAGCGTTTTCTTGATTTTAATCTGTTTACAACTTTGATATCTTTTACCACTCCCCCAACCCCTTCACTCTAAGGTAATGCTGTAGCAGATTGCGATGAGCTCACATCTCTCTTTCATGATTGCGCGATGGCCTGTCTTTTCCTCCTACTGATAGCTAGAGACAAATTTAACAGTGTGTGTCATTTTAAACACCCATTGCTGCCAAAGTGCAGGCATCAAATCAGAATCCTTTAGTGATACTTTCGTTAAAATTAAAGTTTCAAAATCATTTTTAATTTTTTACTTTCTAAATATTCTTAGAAACCAATTTTTTAGAAAATTATTCGAAGGAATATAAATAACTTAAGAGACATGACCTTTTCTGCGTACATTAAATGAGTTTAGGTCAAGGCTAAATTATCAATCAAGAAAAATCTAATACCGAATCTATAAATGTCTCCAATATTAAATTATGTTACATAATATCCCAGACGCTTATTTAATTTTGAAATAATTTTTAATACATTTTTTGCACCCCTACTATTGTTTTTCTATATTGTTATGTAGCAAAATTTTAATATTAAAAAAAAAAAGATGTCTCTGGTCCGTATGTCGGTGGCATAGCACAGCGGCTCTTTGGCGACCTGAGTGGGGCTCTGCCAGCGGCCACAAATCGGGTTTGACTCAAAAAAAACTTGGTTCTTGACAGGATCTTGAAAAGAAATTTGACTTTCAAATTTTTTTTAAAAATCGTCCTGCTTCTGATTTTTGGCTCTTTTGACTGATGAGTTTGCCGACCACTGGCATAGCACATTCTAAATAACTGATTTCCTGGAACGTTACTTTGTGTACAGTTTGAACTTACTGTTTGCAACAAAATTCTTCTCCTTGTTTTGAGAATGCACATTTAACTGTTGAAATTGCTATTGTTGAGACTACAAAACCTTGTACAAGAAAACTTAAAAAATCAGTATATACACAAATGAATGGGGGGAACTAGTGAAAAAAAAGAAAGAAGTAACATTAAAGCTAAAACAACCGAATTCGATATTCATCTGTAACAAGTTGAACAAATTGTAGATCTTACATGAGACATCTATTTAAAGGAAATAGTCAGCTACATTACTGCATCTTTAAAAGTACGAAATGGAGGGCCGAGAGACTTTGAACAAAAAAAATCCATCCCTGCAACTTCAAAATCCAAGACATATTTATTTTCCCTACCATGGGGGCCATGTCCAAGAATGGATTTTCTCATTTTTCAATTGCTATTTTAAAAGGATTCCTAACTTTTAACAACATTTTTTTATATATGTAAATCATTTCTGATAAGTAGGCGGAAAATGGCGTCGCTGGGTCATCAAGCGTGAGCTCTTAATACTCCCCAAATTTCTTGCTAGTATACACAATTTCATGTCTGCGGTTGGAAATGTGTGTTGGACTTTGGACAATAAAGCATATCACAAGAGTGGTGAGTCTTAAATGAATTGCGACCTGGGCTAACAAGCGTACGGTCTCATTACGTAATGAAATGAGGAGACCTCAAAACTGGCTGTTAACTTATGGTGCTGCATTCATGATGCTTTTTTTTAAATAGTGTACTCCAACGCCGCCTAAACTGGTAACGTGGACATTTTAAAAGCTTATAGCGGCAAAATCATCTTAAGATGGGCCCTAAATAGTGAAATAAACGATAAAATCCCATATGCTTCACAAAGACGGGGCACCAAAATCGTCTTACTAGTGCGCCGTGCCCATTGCTTTTCAAGGGAAAGGCTGTCTATAGCCTACTATTCAAATAAAGTTATGAAATGCTGTTAGCCTAACACATAACATTATCAGTTTAAAAGCATTTAGCACCGTTAACTTTTATAACGATTTTACAACTCTCGCCAGAAGAAGGTGGGGTGGAATAGTTAAAGTTAACACACATTTTCAAACATAACTAAAATAACTGAAAATGTTAATTTCTATTCTCTAGCCTTAAATTTTGTGGCTAATATATTTGTAAGACCAGGAATTTAAAATTTTGCATGTCAATGATAAGCCTTAAAAGAACATGTTACATATTTCTGTCACTTTAAACTTTAGTATGAAACTAGTTGAGAAAAGGATATACAGTTCCATACCATTTTTTTCCTTGAATCCGTTGAATATAGTTTTGAAATTTGTTAAATGCCTAAGTTACGATGAATCTGTTGAATACCTTGTGAAAATATATTCGTTTTATTTAATCGACAGTAGTATGTTGTAAATTTGTTCACATGGGTGAGTACAAATAGCAGTAACTTACACATTGACGCATAAGAAATTGAAGTCACCTACCCAAGCGCTCCCCTCAGTTCACAGAATCTGACCCCCCTTTTTGCAACGGGCAGATAACACGAAGCGGTTCCTCGTGTTGTTTCGCCCTAGTGTCGAACAATCTTTCGACCCCAGGAAGTCAAAGGGGGTCACTTCCTTGACTACGACCTTACATAACAGGGGTTGATTTTTTGTACTGAGGATTAGTATGACCACCCTCTCGACCCCTGAGACAAAACGTGATCCTATGTTTTGGCATGCGTAGTTGGGGTGGGGGGGTGGGGTCTTTAATGTCACAATCTTGCGATGGTTTCCTCGGAGCTTCGACCACAAAAATCCGGGTTGTGGTTAATTCTAATCAGTACTGGGCACTCCAACCCCCCCCCCCGGTTAATTATTCCGTCACGAAAATCTAGCTAGTGACGTGGACAAGATTACAGATATTTAATGTCATGATCTTGCGATGGTTTCCTCGGACCGTCGACCACAAAAATCCGGGTTGTGGTTAATTCTAATCAGTACTGGGCACTCCAACCCCCCCCCCCGGTTAAATATTCCGTCACGAAAATCTAGCTAGTGACGTGGACAAGATTACAGATAGCATTATCTACTCTTTATTCTTATTCATGAAACAACTCTGCACCAATATCAACAACACCGGCGTCTACGGCTTTTTGAAAAAGTTTATTAAATTCTGGTGCAATGAGAACCGGAACATTGCCTAGTATATTCATAATTGGTAATTACACATTTTTTTTAGAAATGTTCGAAAATATCTTTTCTCTGTATTTCATGTGCGTGAAATAAGTTGGCCAGTACTCAATTATATAGATTATACAAAATTAGGTCACCGTCTGAAGCAACTATTCTATGCCCACGGTGTCATAGATTATTCCGAGCAAGGATCGGTCTAGTAAGCCACCTACGAGCTCACCGTAATTCCAACCTCCCCCTAACCGGATGATTCGATGGTCCTAGTCGACTTCGACGAACGAACAACAACGACAGATTATACAAGACAACTACGCTCTTCCATTGACAATAGAACCCTCTCAATCCCAAGAACCAAAACTAAGACCATCGGTGAACGCTCCTTCTACTTCCATGGGCCCACGTTCTGGAACCAGCTCCCCTTCCATATCCGTCATTGTGAAACCTCGTCCACTTTTAAAAAGTCCCTTAAAACCTATCTGTTTAGGTCCGCCTATGACCTGTGATGCACCCTCCTTGCCCTGCCTCATTTTCTGTCTCGGGTTGATCCTGTATTATAGGTCAAAACGTGCCAAAGTGTCCTCGTTTTATAGCCATTTTAATTGTTGCTATAGTATAGTAGTTACTATCCTAATGTCTCATTTTTATTTTACTTAGTTTACATGTTTTTAATAATAGTAAAGCGCTTAGAGCTTTAAGGTAAGCGCTGTATAAAAATGCCTGGATAAATAAATGCAAAATTCTTAAACCCAATGCAGTAAGAAATACTTAAATACATTTTTAGAAAAAAATGAACGTCTGTATTACATTTTTTTCAAATGTACACTTCAAGGGTCTGGAAAAGAATCATAATTTTTTTTAAGGAAAAAAAAAACGCTTCTATACCCAAGTCAATTATAAAAATACAAATTTTGGTTCTAATATGCTGAGACTTTGCAAGTGCAGTTTGAAAGTTACCAAAATTATTACTCTAAGAACACCGGGCACATCTTCAAGAATTAAGATATTGTTAATTTTTAAAAAAACAACGAATGTCTGCTGAAAGGAAATTTGAAGATGGTTTTGCAATTATTACATTAAATGGTTAAATAATATCTCGAAAGTTTGACAAAACTATGTAGAAACAAAAGCGGGTATATATTTGGGGAAAATATGTTTAATATGATTTAAAATTGATTAGCTAAATAAGACAGTTATTTGACTGGGATATTTTTATAGTATAAGATAATCTTGTAGAATTATATTATATTTTATGCGAATATTTTCTCAATTGCTAACGGTTCCTTTGTCATAGACTCTCCAATAAAAGATTGAAAGACATATGGATTGAACGTATGCAGAAGGAGGTCATTTTTTTTTTCAATTAAATTATTTATGTTTCATAAAATAAGCTTTGTTTTCAATATTGGTTTCTAAGAAATTTCAAATAAAGTATTAAAAAATTAACAGTTTCTTTGACTCGATGAAAGACACAAAAAAACCCAACGTTTTGTGTCTTGAGAAATCACATATAATTGTTAAAGATGCTATGGGTGGTGGAAAGGGGGTTGAGACTAAGTGCAAGGCCGCATCTGCGCTACAAAAAAATGTGCAAGAAAATTCAAGAAATCAGTATCTACTCAAATGAATGTGAGAACCAGTGAAAATATGGAGAAAAAAAAACATAAAGGCTAAAGAAAAATTACCATTCGACTATTATCTCTTACAAGTGGAACAAATGTTACAGCTTAAATGATACTTCTCTATTTAATGGAAATAGTTAGGTACAATAGCGTGTGTTTAAAACTTAAAATAGGAGGGCCGAGGGACTTCAAAAGAAAATAATAAATCAAAATCCCTGCATCTTCAAAATCTGTAACAAATTTTCACTATCATGACCCATGTCCAATAATGGCATTTGCATTTCTCATGCTTCTATTGCTATTTTAAAGGGATTCCTCATTTTGCTCCTTAAATTGTATATAGATAATTATTTTCTGGTAAGTAGGCTGGGGAAAAAAGAATTTAGACAAACATTAACCGCTTGAGTGTAAGGCGATCCCTGATTCTGAGTCAATTGTGTTTAAATGAAGTTTTGTGTAGTGTCTTGAATCCCTCTACGATCTCAAAGAGTTGATAAATAAACACAATTTCCTTTGATGTATACAAAAATGCTGATCAACATATTTTTCACTCAGGCAGACATTACCAATTTCTCCTATTTCCTTAGCTATATTAAAGTATAATATTTACCTGGCGATTGACGCATGGCATATGTCTTCCGAACTTCTTTAAAATGCATATCACTTTATGACATATACATGTTAGTTTGTCACCACATACACACACGCACACAAATGAACGGAAGGCCCCGCAACAACAAGCTGTCAGTATCAACCTAATGATCGCCCGGTGGTTGCACTAAGCAAGCTGTCACAAACGGTTGCTGCGGAGGAGAGCTCCGGTCCTGACTTATCACAAACTGAATTGGTTTAGTAGTGTTAAGTACAGGACTTCTCCTCTCTGTGATTTATATGTTGAGTATCTAGGCGTTATGACTTAAATGAACACTAAACAGCTCAAACTCCAGGTGTCCGAAAGACGAAAATAATATGTTTATTACTAATATAAAAAGCTCTTCTGTAGGCCTCACTGATTGTCAGCTACCTATATGAATCTCTGAAGCTGTGACTTTCCTGGACTGTTTAACTGTTCCGTATCAACTATTCCTATGTCCAACTGTTAACACTTCACTACTTGCCTATCCAAAAGTCTAACTTTGATTACAGTTATTAACATTAAATATGTCTCCTAAGAGTCACCATCCATTTAATCTCTAAAACTTAAAACCAAAACCTTCTCTCCTCTCTCCGAAAAATTACCCCGCAGCTCATTCATCGTGTAATAAACTTGGTGCCATACAGACCCTATAGGGAATGTCCGAACAAAAAACAACAAACATTATTGCTCACTGACAACATGATCAAAAGAACACATCATCAAATCACAACAATTCCCGCCCACACTATAAATCACCTGAAGAAACCATGGAGCGCCGTTGTTAAACACTGCCTTAGTCATTTACGATACTAACAACAATGGACATTTGTGTAGATATTTAGCTCGCTGATGAGGTCCAGCTTTGGAATAATGTTTTGGTGTTGTAAAATTTTAGTACATAACACATAATTATTAAAGAAACATAACGACAGGAAGAGAACAAGATAATGTTGGTGTTGTTGTTTTTTTTTGGTGTTCTTTTTTTTTTTTTTTTTTTTTTTAATTTTTAATTTTTTTTCTTTTTTTTAACCGGTTTTTGACTTTTACAGAAAACTCAACTACACGCAAAAAATTAAATTTTAAAACACTTTTGACACACAAACATTGTTTTTTTTTTTTTTTTTTTTTTTTTTTTTTTTTTTTTTTTTTTTAATATTTAACTTTTTTGCCTTGTATTAACCGGCATTTGACATTTACAGAACACTCAACTACACGCAAATAATGACATTTTAAAACACTATTGCCACACAAGCATTGATTTTTTTTTTTTTAACAAAGTCTATTGTCAAGTGTTTAAAATTACAGCGCCTCTCTGGTGTTCAAACTTTGCGCTTGTTTGATAGAGATAATTCTCAGTTTTGGGCTCACAAGCAGAGCACGTGTTCCAAGTTATGAATCGTTCACTAGAATTAATTGTGTTTTTATACATTTCTAACACCGTGCTATCATTGCCATGTCGTCTCATAGATTTAATAAAGTGGCATCCATGCAAAACTGTTCTCCTCCACGAGTTGTCGTCAATATCAAACATTCCGCTGTCTTGATATTTACATTTTTTCCCCTTCAATATGCATTTTGTCACACCTTAGAAACACATTTGTTTCTCCCTATGGGGGCAAGCCATAAATAAATATGGATTATCTGCATTAGATTCGTATCGTGTTTCTTTTTAAAGGCATTCAAAGGATTGGGTGATTGTAATAATTAAACTAATTACTATTTTGTGACATGCTGTGTGATGATAAAGATGTTTACAGCAGCAATGTCGTGAGAGTATTTTTAGCTGCTGCTGCTGACAAGTTTTGCTGGTTACATTTGGAAATATTCACGTCAATATTCAGAGATTCATCAGAGAAGCTCATTATAATGACAAAACTGATTCAATGCTCTGCGCCGTCTGTATATGGAAATTGCTACATTTTAATTTTTATTATATTAAAAAAAAATAGATTGTATTGTTCTTTACGATCAATTTAAAAGGCCCAGAAATTAATGCAAGTTAAGTTTCTTCGAATCTGTAAAATATTGACGCAGAGTTGCACTAAACAAACTCCATAGATGACAGATGACAAGAAAAACAAGAACGATGTTGTTTATATTAATCAGATGAATTCCTCTTACTTCCCAGCATTTCCGATTCCGGACGTTTCCTACGCACGTGACCCCCACGTCATAGTATTTCTCGCTGTTTTAAGTGTCATTATTTCGGCGTTTACAGTTTTAGCAAACTTTACAGTAATCCTAGCAATATTTCGATCACGTGACAAAGAATCGGCTACAAATAAGAACAACCGCATGACAAAGTTGTTGATGACGTCCATGGCGGCGTCAGATTTGATCGTCGGGATATTCCTCATGCCTATCAGAACTATCCAGATTGTATACAATGGCAAATGGATACTGGGCCAACAGTTATGTGGCTTAATGCTCACATTCACGAATATTCTATGTGGCATATCAGCGTTTCATATACTTTGTATGGCTCTGGACAAGTATCTGGCCGTGTGCAAGCCGTTTGTGTACAGAAAGTTGACTGTTAGGACTGGATACATCATGATCGTTCTGTCCTGGCTGATCCCGGTTGGCGCTTTCGGAATACCAACAATAAAGAAATGGCACCAAACAGGGATGGAAGAGCGAATCGCCCTTTTTGCACGTTTGAATATCTGTGGGTCACTCTACAACAAAACTCTAATTTTGACAATGTGTGCATTTATCTTTTATCTACCCGTCTGTATCACTTACCTGTTGTACTGTTTTATATTTCAAGAGATCAGTATGTTCTTTAAACGGGCTCCTAATTATAACAGAAATGTTAACAGAAATTCTAACATTCTGAGTTCTCCTAATAGAGGAAATGACAGGAGCGTCCCCAGGAGGTCTCGGCGGTTTGCGCGCAACATGAAAGCGATACGCACTATCGGGACCTTGGTGGTGTGCTTTACCGTGCTTTGTATGCCAATGTGGATTTTTGTGGCTGTGTTTGTCTACGACGATTACAATTTACCATCCAGGGTTATAGCAATAGTTATTTGGATTGCACAGTTTAATTCAACAATCAACCCCCTGTTGTATTGCAGTGTCGAATCCGTCCGAAGGGCCATCAAACAGTTTATGTCCTAATTAGTTTCATAAATGGGTTTGTGCTTATATCATCTCTTACTCAAGAATTGTACAACTGTTATTATAATTTTAAACAGAATTAGATGATATGACAGCACAATGTACGTTAAAATAGTATTTTAAATTATTTTGTTTTAAATTTAAATTTAATGGGTGTGGGACATTTTATTTTTGAAACCTGACAACTCTCTTGTATGTAATATGAAAAATATATATATATATAATGTGATATTCAAGGTCTTTATTGTTTCAATTGATAAACACTGAAATTGTTTAATGGATCTTATAGATTAAATAAGAATGAGCTATGCTGATCGTAAAGCCAAAGAAATGAAAAGATTTAAATACGTTGGCATTAAAATAAACAAAAAACATTCATAGTTATTTTCTATTATTTTTCGGGCCTCGAATAAATTTAAATGCGCAAAAAATATGATATATCCACTTTTATTTTAGTAAAAGTTTAAGTATTATTATAATAAATTACAAATACATTTAAAATAACAATAAAGGAACTATTTTAAGCGTTTATCAAAGTTTGAAATTTATAGGGGAAAATGTTTACAAAAGAATTATGCTCAAAGAATTACATTGTCATCACATTTTTTCGGGAAGACCAAAACAATTGTTTTGTTTAATTCGTTTTTATTGCGTTGTTGATATTACGAAATACATTTTTAATCAATTTGTTGTAAATAAACACGAAAATGACGTCATAGCGCGATTTGACTATCAAGCCAAAGTTCAAAGTTTCTTTAATTTACTCACCGCGCGTGACAGAACAGATAATGTATTTTCCCTTCATACAAGTAAAATTAATATATATGAATGTCTGTTTGTACGTATTTCCCGTATGCTCTCCTTTACCACAAATGCGATTGCCATAAAACTTTGGTAAGTTACTTTGCGCACGCCCGAAAATGTTTTTGAATTATTACAACCATTTTAAAATATTCCATTTTGAGCCAGGGGCCATAAATTCGCTTTTTGTTTTTGTTTTATGAGCAATATAAATATAATTTTAAACAGAGCTAATGCATGGGTGGATGGAGTCTTAATCAAATTCCGTTCGACGCCAGAGGCCCTAAATTCGTTTTTAGCTTACATTAGCCACATAAATATAATTTCCGAAAAGCGTTCCTAAACCATTCATCCAATTGCGATAAAACTTTAGTTGTTGTCCGTACGCCCGCAATATTTCTAAGTTAGTACAACCATTTTACAATAATCAGTTTTTGGCCGGGGGCTCTAAATTCATTTTTAGCTAATATTAGCTCAATAAATATAATTTCCTTATGCGTCACTATACCATTCGTCTGATGGCGATAAAACTTTGATGAATGTTGTACGCACGCCCGCAAAGGTTAAAGAATTAGTACAACCAGTTAACTATATTCCGTTTGGGGCCGCGGGCCCTAAATTCGTTTTCTCCAATATGAGCAATATAAATATAATTTCAAATAAAGCTAATGATGGATGATATTTTGATCAAATTCAAAAAGCGACATCTCAGTTGGTGTATGGCATAATTAGTAACTTTCTGAGTTTAATACAACCATTTTAAAACATTCCATTTGGGAAAGGGGGGCCACAAAATTTGTTTTTTTTAATTATATTAGCTATATAAGTATAATTTTATAATCTTTGCTTCAACTCGTTCACTGACCCTCACTTTCCTGTCTATCTCTCTGAACTGTTGCTTCCTTACATCCCCACAAGACAACTACGTTCTTCCATTGACAGTAGAACCCTCTCAATCCCAAGAATGCTTCCATGGGCCCACGTTCTGGAACCAGCTCCCCTTCCATATACGTCATAGTGAAACCTCGTCCATTTTCAAAAAGTCCCTTAAAACTCATCTGTTTAGGTCCGCCTATGACCTGTGATGCACCCTACTTGCCCTACCTAATTTTCTGTTTCGGTTTAATCCTGAAGTGTCAAAGTGTCCTCTTTTTATAGCCATTTTCATTGTTTCTATAGAATAGTAGTTACTATCCTAGTGTCTCATTTGTATTTACTTAGTTTACATGTTTTAATAATTGTAAAGCGCTTATAGCTTTATGATAAGCGCTATATAAAAATGCCTAAATAAATAAATAAATAAATAATTTCAAACAGAACTATTGCATAGGTGGATCAATCGCTACAAGTGTGTGGTCTAACTTGTTGAAAATTCCTGCTTCTCACATAAACAGCTTTTTGTGGCCTGCTCACAGTTCGAAAAACCTTCTACTTTATTCGTGTACGCAACATACAGAAAACAAAATAATATTGTCAATATAAAAAGTATTCAAAAAACTTTATTAAAACACAAACACTTTCTTAGAGTGCCATTTGCAACGCATACCGGGTTCTCGCAACGATATAAGAATGAGCCAAACTGGGGCATAGGCCGTCCACAAGAATTTTCCACTCATCACGGTCCTGTGCTTTCCTTTCTCATTGCTTCCAGGTGTATCCCATATTTTGCGTGCCTGCCTCTAGTTCGTGCCTCCATGTATTGTTATTCTTTCCTCTCTTTCTTTTTCCCTGTGGGTTCCATGTTAGGCATTGTCTGGTGATGCTATCTGGGGGGTTTCGGAAGCGTATGCCGTAACCTCCATCTTTTCTGAATTTAAATAAATTACCCCAAAAAAGTTACAATTAAGGAGTAATTTTAAGTATTTTTCCCCACAACTCGAAGGTGAAGAAACACATTTTAACTAGAAAAGTTATGATCTAAGACGTATATCATAATCACATTTATCGGGAAAATCCAAACATCTGTTTTCTTTCCTGCGTTGTTAATCTGGGTTATTGAAATTGCGAAAAAAATGAAAATTTATTTTATCGGAATAAATACACAAATGACGTCAAAGCGTGCACTGAATATTTTATGCAAAGCTATAAGTTTTCTTGATTTAATATCCACGCTTGACAAAAATGATAATATATTTTTCCTTCGTAAAAATAAAATTAGTGAACATAATTGATAGCCCTTTAAGTTGTTAATAAAACATGGGATCAAGACGGAATAGGGATCCCAGCGCAATCGGGATCCTATCGGGAAACTAGACCTCAAAACTGGACATTATCTTGTGTGTCTATGCAGTGGTGTTTTTTTTTTTTTTTTAAATCAGCGTTATCCAAAACCGACAAAACGGATCATATTGACAGTTTAAAAGCTTTCAGCCCGGTAAACTCTAACAATGATTGTTCAACTCTCACCATGTGGAATGGTAAAGTTAAAACACATATTTTTTTATTATTTTTACTCGTGACGCATTTTCTACAAATGTAGGTTTCTATGTTCTAGCCTTTAAGCTCTCGTTCAACATATGTGTAAGACCACACGAAGTTTGAAAAAAAGAAATTGGGATTATGTTGAATTCAGTTTTGAATTTCTTAAATAACTAAATTGCGACAAATCTGTAAGTGTTTTGTAAATAAACGTTTCGATTAAGTCAACTGATAAAAGTATGTTATAAATATGTTCATCTGGGTGATTACACTCAATATTAATTGAAAATTACGCATAAGGAATTGAAGTCATTGACCCGATCCGAGGCTCTTATGGATACCCACCCAATTTCGCTGAATCTCACCTCCTTTCTTAGAAAGAAGGCTCCTTCGGTGCGAACAATCCGACGGACCCAGGAACGCCAAAGGATGACTTCCTTTAATTAAATCTTACATAATTAGGTTTGGATTTCCTACTGCCGATTATTATGGCCTCCCCCCCCCCCCGGCCACCGCCGGGGCAAAACGTGATCCTATGTTTTTGACGACGCAGGTATGGGAATCTTCACCGGACGCAGGTATGGGAATCTTCACCGGACGCAGGTATGGGAATCTTCATCGGACGCAGGTATGGGAATCTTCACCGGACGCAGGTATTGGAATCTTCACCGGACGCAGGTATGGGAATCTTCACTGGACGCAGGTATGGGAATCTTCACCGGACGCAGGTATGGGAATCTTCAACGGACGCAGGTATGGGAATCTTCACCGGCACCTTCTTGCGAAGGTTTAACAACAACAATTGACCACAAAGATCCGAGTCGTGTTAATCTCTGTAAATCCTTTTTTTTGATATGATGCTCATGATGTTCGCACAGGAGTCTTGGTGGAATGATGTTTGAGAAAAGCATGAAGTGAGGTACTCATTTGACTGGCGGGATCATAATTGATGGGAATAAAGTGAGACAGTTGAGCAGAAATTTTTAGATCACGGTGGACGCATCAATAAATAGTGAATGAATAGGAGTGATATAATATATATTATAAAGCTGCATATCCTGTTATGCTGATGATTATTATTATTATTGTTCCAAGCGATATTTATTGTGTTTCCTAGAAATAAAGAGCACAATGTGTAACATTTGACTTGTTACTTTATTTTGAAGAAGTGGCAGTTACAGTTGCTTTAACAATTTAGATTTAGTTAACTAGCATCAATTTGAGTCACACACACACACATAGGATGAACAGTTGCAATTTCTTAAGTGGTCTTGGGCACTCCATTCCACTTTACG
Organism: Lymnaea stagnalis; assembly: GCA_964033795.1. NCBI lineage: Eukaryota > Metazoa > Mollusca > Gastropoda > Lymnaeidae > Lymnaea > Lymnaea stagnalis. The sequence goes on along the minus strand of CAXITT010000449.1, from coordinate 4,018 downwards.
TTAAAACATCACAAGACGAAATTCTAGCCAGTGGTGAGGACGAAACGGCAGCCACACGGCAGTCGTAACATTAACTAAACCGATTGATTTAGGAAAAATAGAACATTTTTTTGTGAGATCTTCACATTTAAAATTGGCTGCACCTATAGGTACTTGCGTACATATAGCCAAAAATGGCTATTTGGACTCGGAGTGGGTCCATATAGATTAAATAGCTTCGGAGCCGGGTGTAATGACAATAATAGTATAAGAATTATTTTTTTAAAGTGTTTTTTCTCCTTATTTCATAGATTCATAGTTTAATTCTTTTTGGTTGTGTTTTTTTTTCTTATTGCAGGTAGTTGCTTTTTCTTTATAATTTTATTTTTTTTTGTTTAAGCCATTTTCGTAGATCAATTTTTTTTTTTTAAATATAGTAAGGGGGCAGGCAGGCTACCAAAAAATTTTTTTTTTTAATTAACCAACTTAGAGCAATTATTTTATTATGGTCATGTTTAGCTAAGAATAGAGATATATTTTCATGCTTGAAAATAAAAAAAAATTATTTAGTTGCCATGGCAACGGCGGCCATCTTGAAAATAATACCCATTCGTAGAGTTCTAAAATTTTAAAAACAAACATACATATTGCTTAAAAATTGATTGATTCATGAACTTCAATTATATTTAGAGGTACTGAGCTAGTTTAATTTCCTTAAAACTTTTCAAAACATTTTTTTTTTAATTTTTAAAATTTGCCTCGGCAGAAAACGCTTAAAATTTACCATCCTAGGATATGAAAAAAATTATTTTAACAAAAGTAATTGACCAAATTGATTTTTGAATAGCTCATTACCCACAAAATAGTTAAAGGAAGATACACACCAAATTTTATTACTCTAGCTTGTATATTAGCTGAGATTTTAGAATTCTACGTTACAAAACAACAGAAAAAAACAATTTTGAGAAAAATCAATTTTAAACTTTAAAAGTGAAAAATTTTAAGTTTAATATGAAAATGAAGTTCTTTTACATAGTTTTTTTTGTTCAGCAACATGGACATGGTGGTTTCTTATATTATTGAACTGTTGAATGCACCAGGAACATGGGTTTTAACTTCTTGAACTTCATCAGGTGCTCTCGTCAAAATCACAATTTTAAACAAAAAATTTTTTTCCTCTGGAATAAAGCTAATTTGTGTTGTATTAGAATTTTTTGTTCAGCATTATAATATAACACAAGTTATCCAAAGTCCCCAATCAACCCTTTTGTCCATGATCCTTTTAACCATGCTTAGATGACAAGGTTATGTTGCTGTCACCATCACTGAAATTAAAGCATAGTTTCATGGCAGCAATGCTATGTTGAAACTTTTGTACCTATTCTGTGTACTTCTTTCATCAAAGATGTCCCTCATACCAGAGGTGAATGAGTTATTTGTCTATTAGAAATGTAATAATTGGGAAGATACTTGCTCATAAATGTTTCATGTCTTCGGCATAGCGCAGTTTTTATACTTTGCGCAGGTTATAAATTTTGCGGTGCAGCTGGATTGTTTATCGCAGATATCATAGATTGCAACTTTTCATAGTCCATGCCATTGTCCTTCAGGCCTTAGAGTCTATAATTGATAATGACTTGGTTATCCAGTTGTTGATATGAACAATCTAACCACTCACAATCTAGTCATTGTTATGTTCATAGTATTTACTATTTTGTTTTGCAATCAGCTGTAAGTTATGGCTTCTGCAATTCGTCCATTCCACTGCAGACAGAAGAAAATTGGTAAAAGCTTTGAATTATGATCATTTCGAAATCAATGTTTAGCAGTCCCTCTGTAGAATTCTTGTCACTGAAGAATTAACTTTTGCTCGGCTCGGTAGAACTAATTGGGGGCTGGAATGGAATTAAAAAATTATATAAACATTATTTAGCAAATAATATATTGAAAATGATCTCAATAAGCCTATTAGTATTATTTAGATGTTTAGGATTGCTAAACTAAATACTTATTTTATTATAATTACTATTATTAGTCAATTGAACTGATCTTATAAATAAGAAATAATATAAAACTAATTAGCTATTACTATTAATAATTGTATGCAGATAAAAAAAATGAATAAGGCTAAGATTAAACTATTTGAGTTAAAAGATTCTAATACGAATTATTTTCCCCATACTGCTAATGCTAATACCATGCCATAATTATAGTAGTATTACGGCATATTGCGTTGTTGTTTTAGTCCTAGCCTTAGTCTTAGCCTATGCTATTACTTTGAACTACTCGATTATTTATCAATGTTGTTTTGTTAGACAACTATAAATAAATAGGCTTAGGATTCATATAATTTAACAATTCACTTGATTGGTAAATATAAAGACTAATAGTAGAAACTTATGTAATTCTCCGCATAAGGCATAAGCTAAACATAAAATCACAAACAATCCACACGCACGATCAATCATCAAGGCAACACAGTGACAGTACTGACGTCCGAACTGAATAATTTCAACTATCACCGATTGCATGTTGCTAAATTAAGGTCATTTTTTTAGTATACTTACCTTGAATTTCTGGCTTTTACCGAATGGGTAAGGTTGTAAACGTGTATTTTAAAATCAAAATATTCTGATGCTTTCGTTTGCAAAATGTCGTTCTGTACACAGAACCATGATCCGGTAAACATGCATAAACAACGCATTTGCATGCGCGAGTCAACGGTATCTTGGTTACCCTCGGTTCGGACCAATGAAAATCGGTAAAATACTTATATAAATAGAAGTGAAGAAAATCCTACACACACTTCGCTTCTGGATCCGATTATTTGAAGCAATTATATTACTGACTTCGATTCTAAAAATAAAAAAAAAACTGCTTGAATTTACCTTTACGTTGATATATAATAATAGATTATTATGTTATTTAAAACTAGTTTTTTGAGGTCTCAAACATGGGATATGTATGAATTTTATTTTATTTCCCAAATTAGGTCAATTTTTAGAGTGGGGAGGGGTGTTAAATATCAGTTGTTTCACAACAAATCTTTTAAAAAGTAGTATCAATTGATATGTAATCGATTCTAAGAATGTTTATCTTCGTAAAAATGAAAAAATAAAAAAATGGACAATTTTTGAAAATTTTAGATATTTTCGGGCGCCTAACCCCTTAAGTTGAATGCACCAGGAACATGGGTTTTAACTTCTTGAACTTCATCAGGTGCTCTCGTCAAAATCACAATTTTAAACAAAAAATTTTTTTCCTCTGGAATAAAGCTAATTTGTGTTGTATTAGAATTTTTTTTTCAGCATTATAATATAACACAAGTTATCCAAAGTCCCCAATCAACCCTTTTGTCCATGATCCTTTTAACCATGCTTAGATGACAAGGTTATGTTGCTGTCACCATCACTGAAATTAAAGCATAGTTTCATGGCAGCAATGCTATGTTGAAACTTTTGTACCTATTCTGTGTACTTCTTTCATCAAAGATGTCCCTCATACCAGAGGTGAATGAGTTATTTGTCTATTAGAAATGTAATAATTGGGAAGATACTTGCTCATAAATGTTTCATGTCTTCGGCATAGCGCAGTTTTTATACTTTGCGCAGGTTATAAATTTTGCGGTGCAGCTGGATTGTTTATCGCAGATATCATAGATTGCAACTTTTCATAGTCCATGCCATTGTCCTTCAGGCCTTAGAGTCTATAATTGATAATGACTTGGTTATCCAGTTGTTGATATGAACAATCTAACCACTCACAATCTAGTCATTGTTATGTTCATAGTATTTACTATTTTGTTTTGCAATCAGCTGTAAGTTATGGCTTCTGCAATTCGTCCATTCCACTGCAGACAGAAGAAAATTGGTAAAAGCTTTGAATTATGATCATTTCGAAATCAATGTTTAGCAGTCCCTCTGTAGAATTCTTGTCACTGAAGAATTAACTTTTGCTCGGCTCGGTAGAACTAATTGGGGGCTGGAATGGAATTAAAAAATTATATAAACATTATTTAGCAAATAATATATTGAAAATG
>CAXITT010000448.1:650390-668604 GCA_964033795.1 Lymnaea stagnalis | reverse complement strand
ATCTCATAGAAATCAATCCATTAAATGACAACTTTGGACAATAAGGTATGTGAAATTTTACTATGAAATGAATGAGTGTGATAAGTTGGGCCACCTGGGTATAGCAAATAGTAAATGTATAGGAAATGTTCAACATCAATACAGCAAAATATTTGGAAAAAAATACCTTTAGCAGCATAACAATCAGTCGACTATACTACTTAACTCTTTCGCCCTTAGGCCAATGCTGAGCCACAAACAGTCTTTCTGTGAGAAAAGGGGTATAACTCCGTAAAATTTCCAACATACAATTTTTAAAAATTCACCAAAAAAAAATAATTAAAGTCAAACTTTGGAAATTAAATGAAATATGGACAAGGTTTAATATTACATAAAATTTCTGATAAAAAAGACTAAAAAAAACAATGAAAGAAATGTTTAATTTTGATTAGAAGTGCTGACAACAGAAGTTGGCATCAAGTTTGCGTGGAATTTTGAGAAACATTCTCCTTTACACAGTCTAACTTGGCACAAATTACACCCATAAACATTCTCATGTGCCTCTTTCTTTTTCCAAACTGTTTATTGATTGAGCAAAAGTGGCAAGCACGTTTGTTCCCAACCATCCGTATCATCCGGTGCTCAAGCAAATCAGCAGTCCCTACTCCTTGAGAAGCTGGCTGACTTGTTGGTTTTCTCTTCCGACTGTTGCCTTTCAGCAAAGATGAGCTAAGGCTCAAGCGAAAATCCTTATGTGACAGCATGTTTTTTTTTTGGATGTGGTCTGTGAGAATTGGAGTAAAGGATCCAACTATTGACAATCGCAATCTGAAGGAGAAATCGAAATATGTATCTCCACCACTTTATAGATTTTCTTCCTACTGGATAGTATGAACACAATTGATCCAATTTGTCCACACCCCCCATGGATTTGTTGTACACATCCAAAACAGTAGGAATTGTCACTTCATACCGACTTCTTGGGGCACGATGTGAAACTGTGGACGTCCCTGGAGCGGTGTTAGTGCTTAGCAGCGTAACACATCTTTTGTCCTTCCAGACTGTGGCCACAAATATCTGATATGCAGGATTCATTTTCATTGTTACAAATTGAACATAATTTAAGCATTAATCACAAAAAAACAATATATTGTGAAATATTAATTTCTGATTACAAATAAATGAAATTTTGTCTTGAAGCATGATGTAGCATGGGTAACAGTCTTATTTAAACTACTTAGCTACATTTTGCGACATATGCTAAAAGCCAACATCAGTGCCAAGGTTTAGATGGTTTCTTTCTTACCTGATCAGAAATGCTCAGAACAGTCTTTGCACGAGCACAACGAAGATGATCTTCCACAACAAGTCTTACTTCTATCTTTAGGCTTGATTACCAACACTGTGGAAAACCCTGTTTCACGAAGATATGTTGTTGGAAAGGAAGAGGAAAGTGCAACTCTCAGACAAAAAAGGGTATGACTGCAACGCTTGATCCAGAATTTTGTAACTGGCATTGTAGAGAAATCATTTCTCGCTGTATCGCTGTCAATAAGTTCAATGAACTCCTCTTGTGTTGACTCAGTAAGCATGTGCAAGTGTTCCGTCACAGAATTTATCATTGTAATCCCTTTGTCTGGTTCAATGTCATGAAACAAGATAATATGGGCAACGTATACATTTTATTTTCATCCAATTTTTTGGCCAAATCTGAAATTAAAATTTAAATGATTGCATCTTTTTATGGAAATTTTTGGATGTTGCGTTTGGTCCTTGCAATGATAAATTTAACTCATTTAAGATGGCGAAGATGTCAGCCAAGTAAGCTATTTTCTGCAGTTCACTTTTATCACTAAAAAGAGCTTCGAACTGGGGTCTTGCTTTCTGGTTTAAAAAAGTTTTGAGTTCATCACAAAGCTCAAAAACACATTTTTAAACTGTTTCAACAACCATCTCATTTCGGTGTGAAATAGCAGAGCATTTCTGACATTTTTGTTTTTTTAGCAGGACCAAATCAATTGGTTTCTAAGACCATCAGCATCAAAAATGTGTGTTTTCCAATGGTCTTAGGTGACCCCCATGAAAGGGTCGCGCAAGGGGGTCAGGACCCACAGGTTGAGAACCACTGATTTAGTGGATAACCTTTTAATTAAAATATCTAAAAAATTTCATGACAGTCACCATGGTCACCGTAGCCTGGTAGTATTATTAACTAACGATGTAACAGTCATTTTTATGGTCTTGTCCCATCCATCCCTGTAACTCTGGCAATCCCTAAACTTCATTCCACTCAGAACTGATGCTTTTATATTTCCATGCTTGGATTCCCAACTGCAGTAGATCTGAGAATGAAAGATTGTGCTATTTGCGAGGAAAAATGCTTAATCTAACATTTATTAACGTTCATGCTCCCATCAAAGATATGGAAGGTTGGAGAAAAGAATCCTTTTATGAGACACTGGAAAAGATCTACAAAGAGGCACCGCGACATGATATTAAAATAGTGCGTGACGACTTCAATGCCAACTATTGGCAAGGTAAAATCTGCATAAAGAAATCAATGACAATGGGATCCGACTCATAGACTTTGCTTCAATAAAAGAAATGTCAGTTAGCAGCACCAAGTTTCCACTCAAAAAAAATATACATACATAAAGTTACTTGGAACTCACCAGATTGAATTACCCACGTTTTAATCAAATCAGACTAGACATACTAGATGTAAGAAGCTAATCAAGGAGCAGATGCAGACTCTGACCATCTACTGGTAAAGGTTAAATATAAGCAGAGAATAAGTAAGCATTATTCACAATGGCCAAAATCAAAGAGAAAAGTGATTACCAAAAACTTTACAAAAATGATGTAACAAGTAGAAGCATCACAGGAGGAAACAGGGAAAACAACATAAATGAACAGTGGGATTGGGTTAAAAAAATGCTGTGAAAACATCAGACAATCAGAAAAAGTAGGAGGATTGCAGCTATCAAACAATAGAGTAGGCTGATTTGGTCATGAATGCAGACAGACTGTTGAAGAAAGGAACAAAGCCAGGGGAAAGCCATAGAAATGTGTAGGAAGAAAAAGAGGACTTGGGGGAAAAAGCTAAATGAAAAAGAAGACTTATCAAGGGAGGGAAACATCAGAGCAATGTACATAAAGATAAAAGATGAAAAGCTTGGATACCAAGCCAGACCACAAATGTGTGAGAGCCAGAATGGAAATTTTGAGGACATAATAAGTGCAGACAATAGACAAGATGAAGATTATCAACTACCAACTGTAAACTAGTCAACTCTAGAAGAAACTTCAGACGTAATCAATTCTATGAAAAACCACAAAGCCCCAGGAGAAGATCTCATCACAGAAGAACTTATAACTAAAATTTGTCAAGAAAAGAAAATTCCAACAGAATGGCAAAAAGCACTAATAACCCCAATACATAAGAAAGCTTCCAAACTTCAGTGCACAAACTACAGAGGAATCTCCCTATTAAATTTTACATACAAAATACTGACAAAAGTAGTTGCCAAAAGACAACAGCCTTACACTGAAGAAATACTAGGTGACTTCCAATGTGGATTCAGACAAAACAGATCAACGACTGATCGGATGCCTATTAGAGAAATGTTACAAACATAATATCCCAGTACATCAACTCTTTTGGCATATGACAGCATCAAAACCAGGTTGACATGGCTATTTTCGACTTCTCAAAGGCCTTCGACACTGTTCCACACAGCCTTCTTCTATATAAGCTCCACCACTACGGCATTACCAGCAACCTTCACTGCTGGCTCTGAACATTCCCAACACAACGTACCATGGAAGTAGTGGTAGACGGTGTCCAATCAGGGAAAGCTGACTCAGGAGTTCCACAAGGCACAGTGCAGGGCCGCCTTCTCTTCCTCTGTCACATAAACATCTCAAGTGAGGCTGTTTGTAGTTGACTGTCTTGTCTACAGAGAGATAAACGGCTACGATGACCACAACCACCTCCAAACAGATTTGAAGTGCCTTATGAATTGAGCGGACAATGGGGCATGAAATTTAATGAAACCAAATGCTACACAATGACCATCTCAAGAAGAAAAAACATCAACCTATATGTACTCACTAAACGAGACAATTTTCCAAGCATCAAATAACCTAAAATGGTCACCCCATATAAACAAAATAAAAAAAAAAAAAGCCAACTCCACCCTAGGTTTCATCCGAAGAAATCTGCGCCACGGCCCAACTTCCATCAAACGAAATGCATATCTCTCACTGGTCCATCCACAACTAGAATATGGTGCGATCATCTGGGACCCACACCTTAAGCAAGACAACAAATCCACTACTTTTGGCTTCGTCACTGGCCTGTTAAAAAGATTTGACATTCCCCCCCGCCATTAAAGACAGACGAGAGGGACTCCGCCTGACATTCTTATATAAAGTGATCATGGGACTGGTACCTCGACTGGTGCCATTCCAGCACCTAACCCCACAGAAGCCGGGTAGACTGATCAGAGTAAAACGCTCACTAAACACTGACTTCACCACTGACAATCCCATAAACAATTACACCCGAAACATTAGCAAATGCTTCAAAGTGCCTTAGTGCACAACAGTGCAGTAAAAACAATCTTTCTTCCCACGCACAATAATAGCATGGAACCACCTGGACAATGCCACTGTGAACTCAACATCGGCCGAAAGCTTCAAGGCTGCCCTGGCATCTGCTGTTAGAATAGCAACATCATACCCCCAACCGTTGCACAGATGCCAGTACATGAATGCAGCAACGAACACAACCAGAACCAGAAAAGAAAATATCTTTATAAGACTGAATATTCAAAGGAATTTCAGATTAGACGAGGACTGAGCAAGGAGACTCACTGTCATACAAGCTATTTAATCTAAAATTGGATAGACTTATAAAAGTGGTTCTCAACTTTCCTAATGCAACAACTCTTTAAAATTGTTCCCCATGTTGTGGTGACCCCCCATACCACAAAATTACTGTCGTCGCTACTTCATAACTGTAGAGTATGTGTTTTCTGATAGTCTTAGGTAACCCTTGGGAAAGAGTCAATCGACTCCCAAATGGGGTGAGAAGCGCACCCCAAGACCTGCTCTCTACAATATCTTGCATATGCATATGACTTTGTCAGCACTGTAAGGGAAAAGTAGGAAAGATGTATCAAAATTATTGAATTAGAAGACTTTATAAAATGGATTAGCTATCGAATTTCTAGTTTAAAAATTAACTCAAATAAAATTAAAGCATCGAAGTTCATCCCCGCGATAATGCTTCGAGCATAAAATCACTATAAGCAGGGTTGGAAGTCATGAAGTCATTAAAATTTTAAAAAAATAAATGTATTCAAATACCTAGGATCTTTATGAAATGAAAGAAAATGAATTACTAACAGACATAAAAGAAAGAATATCGGCAGGAAATAGGGGATACTGCAGTAGTCAGAAAATTTTCAAAAGTAAAAAGATATAAGCAAGTGAAACTTGGAACCTAACAAAACCGACAGTAAACCTATTAAACTCGTGGGAGAGAAAAGTTCCCAAGACAGCCAACGTTGACCTGATATTACCACTGCTCATGTTAATGAAGTAATCCAAATGTATTTTATTATATCTTTGGTTATTTTATGAGAGTTAAAAAGTTGTGTATGACTGATAAAATTATCTGATTGAATTACCATCTTTTTTTATGCAAAAGGGTGATCCTGTGATTGTAGATATGTATCAGAATTTGAAAGTAGTATTAGAAACGAGTTTAGCATATTACAAGGAAGTGAAGTTCAGTTGAACCCATAAACTGTCATTGGTGAGGTATATTATCAGTAAAGTCACTGAAGGAAACTTAAAAGCTCGTGATTTGCCAATTTAAATGAAGTTATCATTTAATTATTCTAAATTATGTAACTAGAGCTCAATCAAAATATTTATATTAATTTCGATGTATTTAACGATAAATGTGATTAAACATATGCTTGAATTTATTTGTATCATATTATAATTGACTTGATTTACGTAAAATAATTGAAAATGCCTATCATAGATTTAAACCAATTAGTTCTTTTAGCTTTAAGTATGGTAGCAATTAATGAAATGAGTAAAACAGAGTAGGGTGAAACCTGAAAAAATAAACGCAACAAAACAGTGAACGTGTCGGCTGAAAGCCTTCGCCAACGAACAAAATAACAGAAAAAAAGGTAAAAAAAAAAAGAAATAGCACTTAGCTGGTAAGTAGTGTCTATTCTTCTACTTACCAGCTAAGTGCTATTTCTTAATTTTATACCGTTTTTTTCTGTTGTTTTGTTCGCTGATGAAGGCTTTCTGCCGACACGTTCGCCGTTTTGTTGCGTTTATTTTTTCAGGTTTTACTCATTTTATTTTGTACTAGCCTGATTGCAGTCTCTCCCCTTATTACCCCTAGCAATTAATGATTTATCCATTTGGGAAAGATGGCATAGATAAGGAGAGGTTATTTTACCGATAACAAATCTTAGTTGATAAATACTTCTTTTATTTTCAGATGGCGCTCAAGAATTGAAGACAAAAACTTTGAGGGAAGACTGAAATCTTCTTCAGTTGGCGCCGAACAATTCAAGGCAAAGAGTATGAAGAAAAGCCAGTATCTCCCATTGCTTTAATAAATAGATGGTGCTTATTATTGTATGTGAATGTGAGGCAAAGAGAAGATATGTACATTGCTTCAATAAATAGATGGTGCTTAACTAATTGTATGTGAGAGAAAAAGAAGATGTTTAAAATAAAAGAAAGAAAAACATTTGAAGTTTGTAAACTTTATTTAATTGAAAAAAAGAAAATGAAAACATGAATGCTCTTTATTTTAGGGGAAGAAAAACAAAAATATCCCCCGCGAGACTATCTCCAAAGAGATGAAAACATGAATACTCCTGGTGATATACAGTGAGTTATCTTTACAAAAGAAATATGTTAAAAATGATGGTGACTTGTTTGGTAACTTAAGGACTTGGTGAAATCCAAGCTACCTAAAAATGTAGGCACCTAAGGGTGTGAACTGAGTGCACTCAGTTCACACCCTTATTCCACCAAGCCCTCCAATTACACGTTACAGGCAAAGTGTGAAATCCAGGCATTCCATAAGATCTACTTCAATTCAAATGTTTATTTGTGTATAAAAAGTCCAGGCACTAAAGCTATAGACAATACTGCTGGATATCTCAATCTATAGAATGCCTGGATTTCATACTTTTCCTGTAAAATACAAATCAATCCATTATTTATTAACATTTGCTATTTGTCTAAAACCACCATCATCTTAAGATCTCGCAAAAAAAATATTTACAATGAATTTCTGTTATTATTTTATTGCTTGTCGCCAAATAATTAAACCGTATTTGTGCACAATTGGAGTCTCATCATTTGATGACCAGCAATATACAATATCACACATCCTTAACTGATTCTAGACAACATATTTGCAATGGTATATGTTCAAAGTCTTAAAGTACGTTCACACTACCAAATAGTTACTAGGATTCTTGCCTTTTAAACGAGATTTGTTGAGCACTGAACAAAATATGATGGGACTGTTTATGTAACTTGCCAGCTGGTAGTCACAGAAAGTTGAGAATCCATGTAACAAATCTTCAGTGTGAATATACCTTTAACACTACACCATCTAACATGGGTACATTTGATGACCAACACTGTATACATCCTTTACTAATACTAGACAACATAGATCTACAAAGTCTTATGCCTACAATAGACCTGTTTACCCTCAAACTCTTAAAATCGCACACCTATCATCACAAAAATGTTAAATACCTTATATTTATAGTACAAAAAATAAACATACAGTCTATATAATGTTTACACCTCAAAATCGTACACATTAAACAAGTCTGCTACAAAATCAAATACTTGAAAGGTGAGATTCAAATTATAACATTTAAGGAAATAATTATAATTTTCTTTAAAATCTTTTAAAAATCATGAAAAAAATTTAGATATTGGTTCACAAGTTCATACACACATTTATTTAACATCTTGAAGGGGTTGGCAACTGTATTCAGTTAAGTAAAACCATCATACAATAACTATCAACAATAAAAATAATGGTTCAAGTTGTTGGCACTGCTGGTGGTCAAATGTTCATGCTGTTGGCACCACTGGTGGTCAAATGTTCACGTTGTTGGCACCACTGGTGGTCAAATGTTAATGTTGTTGGCACCACTGGTGGTCAAATAGTCAGGAAGGAAACACTATCTGTTGTCCAATGTTGAAATATTTGAAGTCAAGGCGTCTTAACTTAATTAAAGAGTGTCTCTGTTAGTGTTACAGAGAAAATAAATCTTTGTGGTACCCAATCATGGCTGTATCTCAGTTGTACCCAATCATGGATGTATCTCAGTTGTATCCAATCATGGATGTATCTCTGTTGTACCCAATCATGGATGTATCTCTGTTGTACCCAACATGGATGTATTATCTCAGTATTACACAATCATGGATGTATCTCAGTTGTACGGAACCAAATCATGGATGTAGTATCTCAGTGGTACCCAGTCATGGATGTATATCAATTGTACCCCAATCATGGATGTAGTATCTCAGTGGTAGGCAATTATGGATGTATCATCTTAGTCACACTTAGTGGTACACCATCATGAATGCATCTCAGTCTCAGTTGTATGGTACCGAATCATGGTTGTAGTACCTCAGTTGTACCCAATCATGGATGAAGTATCTCAGTGTTACACAATCATAGATGAATCTTAGGTGTACCCAATTATGGATGTAGTATCTCAGTTGTACCCAATTGTGGATGCATCTCATTTCTGATGACCAAAATTAAAATTGAGAATAATATCAAAAATATTTTACTATCTATATTTTTTAAGTTTCCAATATATTATGGCATATTTTTGTCTTTATTTCTCACTCTTTCAAACTGAGTATCATTTGGGAGCAATAAAAAAACTTTACTAAATCTCATGTAAAATAAAACTAACTAAAAACTGGAAATACATTTACTTAATAGATATTCAGTACCTGGGTCAATGAACCATGAAATCAAGAGAAATTGTTTTCTATCAGATCACATCTTGGAGGAAATCATCCAATGTGTTGATAGAAACAGGGAAATCATCCAGTGTGTTGATAGAAACAAGGAAATCATCCAATGTGTTGACAGAAACAATCTGTAAATAGAGAAATTATAAACTTGCTTGTCTAGTTTTATATTGTGTATTCTGTATTTTTGAAAGGGTCAGATTATAGGCTAACTAGACGTAAGCCCATGACCTCAATAATCTCTTGGGCAACTAAATTTTGATGCTTTGTTTTATAGATTCCAGGGCTTACTAAACAAAACAAAAAACTTCAAAAATTAATGATAAAGGATTTATTTTACAGTCCGCTTGCTGTCCTCTAGGATACCACATTAAAGCTAAATGTTTATTTTTATTATATATTTTATTTATTATAGTTTCTTTACTGAAGGAGTATTCTGTCAACACGTTTCGTTTTTTGTTGCATCCTTTTATTCAGATTTTTGCATACTTGGTTTAGCTCATTTCCTTATATTAAATATTTACATTCTGATGTTAATGAAGAAGTCATTTTGACCTATTTTTCCATATATTTTTATGAATTATAATTATATACTAAGTTTTTTTTATCTTATGTAAATCAAGTCAGATATATTTGAGATGGCAAGGTATAAAGCTAGTCCTATGAAATCATTTCTCCATCACAAAAATGGTCAATGTTTCTAAAACTAATAAGTTCAGTGTCTTGCATTTTCCCATGACTACTGTACCTCTCCATGTACCCAAAAAAATATTTCTCATCATTACCGGAGCTCTCAATGTACGGTACCGGTACCCAACAGACTATTTATCATGACTACTGTACCTCTCAATGTATCTTAAACAATATTTCCCACTTAACTTATTCCCCTATTTTTGTTTGGCCTGAATATTTATGTTTGATTTAAAAACTTTAGCAATTTATGATATATTTTTAATGATTTATGTTATTATTATTTATAATTGTCTATAACTTTTTAATTCTTCGGTGACATTAGTGTTACAAATTAGTCATGCAGACCAGCTTTTTTGAGTGGCAATGTATCAAGTAATTATTCATTTAATGTCATTTCCTAATAACTACAATGAACTTAATGTTAATAAGTTAGAATAGACTACAGTATCAGTAAATAAATACTTTAAAAAATTAAATTAGTTGTTAGTACTACAAGTAGTTAGTCTTTTTCCTCCATATTTTGAGTGTACTAATTTTTGTCTTGTACTAGTTACTTGTGATAATTTAATAATTTCTATTACCAGTGGTTTGGTAATTGGTATTATTTCTCCTCAAAATTTTCTAAAGCAAATCAAACTAAACAAAAATTGCATTTAAGATAAACTAAAATGGTGAAATATCATTTAACACTTTCCCAAATAACATATAGTAGACCCTGTCCCTAGTGACTGGGTAAAGCACAACCGTACACTTGTAATAATGGGAAAAAGTGTTTCTGATAATTCCTGGCAACTGGATGGGTTACACCCATAGTCTTATATCACAGTAAATGGCTCTCTTTATGTTATTTTTTCTTTTTTAATATGTGGCATGATTTAATTGACCTGAAACCGAACTCCCTTCATAGATCGCGTATTATCTCCCACTGAAGCAATTTTTCAGAATATTAATGATAAAATGACACAAACAATAGTTGACTGCACCAACAGGGAAGGTGAGAAAAAGCCTACTACACACTGGCGCTCTTTATCTGAACAGCATTTCAGTGGAATTTTTATTTAGCCATGTTGATGGAAATCCTCTTTTTAGGGCAGCATTTTCAATGAAGACATTCAGCAAACTTCTGATTCATATTTGCTTTGATAACAAGGATGGTTGATCAATCCTTTCTGGCTCGTGACATCTTTGATCCCATTAGAGATGTATGAGAAGCATTCCTGAGTAATTTGGCGAGGTATTATGTTCCTGGAGAGAACATCATAGTAGGTGGACAACTGGTTGGTTTCAGAGGTCAGTGCAGATTTATTCAATGTATGATATATGCCAAGCAAGCCTGAAAAATATGGAATAAAACTCTTCTTACCCTGTGAATCGTCTTCGAACTATCCTCTGAAGAGCTACCCATATCTCTTCAAATTCAAATAAAATGTAAATGCCCTGCCAGCAAAGAGAAATATTGGAAAATCCCCAGAGATTGTGATTTCTCTCACAAGGAACTTCATTGGAAGTAGCCAAAATTTCAGAACAGCCTATTATTTCATTCCCCTACAACCTGCAAAACCAATGGCTGAGAACAGACTCACCCTATAGTTGGAACAGTGAAACGGAGCACAATGTTCCTACTCAATAATAATGTCTGTTCCTCAAAAAATCAGTGTTTTTGTTCAGACAGGAAACAACCTTGTAAAGAACCAGAGCTCAAGGCAGAAAAATGTATTGCTCCAGAACACAATACACAATCCTCCAGATATAGAAAGTGAAACTGAATGCAAGAAACCAGAGATAACAACAAAATCAAAGGAGGCATATATGCCATGGACCAAATGACGAAGGTGTTCGCTGTGAATACAAAAAAGTAAAATATGGCCTTTGGTTGTGTTTTTCAACATTGTTGACTTCCACTGCAGCCAATTACAGACAGCCAATATTGACATTTCACTCAAAACATCCCCAGTGTTTTGAAATCTTTACAAACACTTCAAATAGCTGCCCAAACCACTTCAACTCAACAAGTTTATTAAGACATATTTATATTTGCAAAGACCATTCGGTTCTTTTATGTATAAATTGTGCAAGCTGAGGTGCAAAGCCCTTTTTTCCATGTGTACATGTGGCTATTCTGCTTTGAAATAGTATGTTATGTTGAATACATGTTAATTTTATTATTATTAGTACCAGTACCCAAATGGATTCAGAATACAGTGGAACCTCTCATAACAAGTCATTCGCATAACGAGCAAAAAAAAAAATGTTAAGAATTTGCTCCCTTAACAAGCGACATTTCACATAACGAGTTACGCAAAAAGGGGAAGTTCCTTTTTTCCGACATTCATTTGTGAGCCGGGACTTCCGTATTGTTTTCGTGTGTGATCACCAGTTTTTACAAATTTTGTATTCAGACAGTATTCGAAATTTTTTATGTGCAAACTGTAATAACCTGTGCTAAAATGTCTTCGAAGAAAAAACCACAAGAAGACAATCGTAAGAGAGAAAAAATAACTGTTGAAATGAAACATAAAATCATTGTAAAGTGAGAAAAAGGTGTGGGCGTGGCTAATCTAGCGCGCACATACAATCGGTCAACATCAACGATCTGCACTATTTTCAAGAACAAAAACAAAATTAAGGAGATGGATGCTTCAAAGGGGGTGTCAAGAATGTCTTTGAAACGGTTAAGTATTCTTGATAATGTTGAGAGGTTGCTTGTAATATGGATAAACGAGAAGCGAAACTTATTTTCGCCCGATACATTTTTCTAAATTGTATTCCAAGTTGTTAGACTCCTTAAAAATTCATAAGTAATTTTATTTGAAAAAATGTTAATAACATAAAATATTTTTTCAGGATGGAACGCATTATCGTATTTTACATTGGTTTGTAGGGGAAAAATTGTTTCGTTAACGAGTGTTTCACTTAACGAGTAAGATTCTGGAAGAATTATGCTCGTTATGAGACTTTCCACTGTATTTATTTATTGTAAAAAAATAATGGATTACACAGACTCAAATTATCAATAAATAACAACCAAACAATAATGTTCATAAGCCAGTTTAGACGGTTTTTCCTTCTATTAAATTATGCTTGGGACTGTACAAAAAAAGATTACGCCCCCAAAAATTAGTCACTTTCGCATGCTTTATATTATATACTTTATATAATTGCAACCACCAAGGCCAAGGTGCTAATTCCAACTACCTCGTGGATGAGGACGAGTATGAGAAAGGTTATTATTAAAAAGGAGACTCGAGATACCAGCAATCACAGTCTGTCTCCGGGTGTATTACACCCAGTTGTGATGGAAAGGGTTTGAATAGATAATATATATTTACATTGACATTCTTTAAAGGCTGCGACTATTCGTACCCGGCTACCAGAACTGAGAGATTGGGATACGATTGTAAACTTACTTCTTCAGTTAAACGAAAATAAACTACCACAAATGACATCCGAATAGCTTGAGTCTAATGGTACCCGGGTGGGAATGGCGACGCTGCATGTCTGGGTCCATTTTGACTCAGCAGTGATATTAGGACGTCATTTTTAGTGGTAGTTTATTGCAGTTAAACTGAAGAATTAAGTTTACAAACATATAGTCCATTCAATACCTCCTTTGTCTTACAAACCCAACAATAAAATTTTTAATAATTTTTTAAATCCAAACCTCTCACTTCTGGTACCTGGGTACGAATAGCCACTTTGTTCCTTTAAAAAAACCAAATTTAGTAAATTAAATAGCTTGATTTTAATTTAATTAATCTTAATTAAATTATACCTATGCCTATACTAATACTATAATACATAATTTGACTTCACACAGGACCCCCACCTCACACACACAATAGTTCAGAACAACCAATGTCAATGTTTGGGCTAATTGAAAGGACGAATGGCACGGCCACGGGTCATTTGGCGGATGTTTATTATAGTTGCAGTAAATTAGGGTTTAGGTTAGGTTGAGGGATCGATTTAGGGATACGTTCGTGAAATGTGATAAAATAGTGGCATTCGTCCTTTAAATTTACCAATGTTTGCTTTATATCTTGAAAAATCTTTATAGTCAACAAAATAATTTAGAAAAGTTATTCAAACCAAAAAAGAATTCTTTATCCTAAGGAAAGCAAATAAAATTATGTTGATTAAAAAAAAAAACTTTTGTTATAAAAGAGTACTCAATTAGAGGCTACTCAAAAAAATATTTTGTCCATCAAGGTGACAGCAGTTAGTTCCCATACTTTCATAAAGACTTAGGAACAGTAACCAAGTTAATACGATCTTTCACCAAGGTGACAAGAGTTAAGTTTCTTGAAACGAATAAATACAATTATAATTAATGGGAAGTTATCGCTGTCGTCTTTAAAAGACCTGTTTATTTTAATGGTTGCTTCCCTTTGACCATATTTTGCAAACCGAGGGGAAAAAGTATCTATACTTAAGATACTTTACTGGTGTTAAGTAAATTAACACTAAATTCTCTATGCTAAATTATTTAATTGCACTTGTGCACCTGTTACTTTTCTGTAAATAATTTTACATTTTTTAAATATTTAAAATAATTTTTAATATATATTTTAATAGAAGTAGTCAAAATACTTATAAAGAGAATTCTTCTGGGATATCCTGTTCATTAATTGTTTTAAATGATCATAAACAGCAATCTTTTGAAGAAAGAATATTTTTTAAGTATTTAATTTCTTCATTGGGACATACCTCCCCAATAATACTTTTGTTTTTTAAATTCACCACGGCTAATTGCTATAGGTGAAAATCTTCTTATCATTATCATCAAAAAAATTCAACTTTACTACTCATGTACTTTTGTTAAATCAATCATTCAGTCAAAGCCACCTCTTGTCCATTCACTAAAAACTATTGTTATAGTCCTTAGAATATTCTGTATTAGTGTTGTAATAAATATGATTTTATTGTTAAGCTTTCAAGTCTTAGTCACTTGTCTAGTATCTGTTTGTTAGCAACTTTTACAGTGATAGTTCATTAGTTATTTGATTAATAGTCAATTTTCTAGTCATGTGTCACTAGTGATTTGTTTGTTAGTCCTTTGTCTAGTGATATGCATTAGTTAATTGTCTAATGATGTTGGAAATGAATGCATAAATTGAATCTTTGGTGAGGTTTTTAAATGAAAGCACAAGTTGAAACATTGTCCACTGATGTTATTTAAATTTAAGTTAATATTTAAATTAATTTAGCTTTAGATTGTGACAACATCAATAACTGTAAATACATTAATATGTACTGACAGGGTAATGCTCAGGTCATACGATCAAATTCCCATCAAATTTGCTTCAATATGCTTCAAATTTTAGTATGAGGGCACTATTTTGTGTGTGATTTCTTTGTTGAGATTTTGTTCAAAAAGTTAAACAAAAAGAAAATAGCCATTAACAAGATCAACAGATGGTCTTTAATACTCAATCAATATGAAATAAACAAAAATAAAAGGCAAAGACAACATTGTTGCTGACTTTTTGTTAAGAAAAATTGAGTATAAAGACAATGGCAAAAACATAAAGACACTGATGTGGATTGTCATACCAAGCTATAGTTGTTATAAGTTATATAATATTATTTTGTATTGGTAGGGCGTGTAAGAGACTTTTGCATATGACACGGATTTTTCGCACGACACTAACATTTGCTCTCAAGGCACGCTGGTGTAGTGATTTGAAGAAAAAGAATAGAAACACCATAAAAAAGGAACTTCTTTTCATAGCGTAGGGAGAATTCATATTTCCTTGAGTAAAGGGCGTGAACGACATAATTTTAATGGAGGAGGTTGACATGTTGTATTTTTCAGATGGAATTAATGCATTAATTATTAGATAAATTTATGTACTTGTATAGATATAAATTCTTTATATTACAACTATAAATGTTTTAACAATTCTGATGTCTAGGAATCATGTGATGCATTTATCAAATATCTTAATAAAGCACTGTGAAATATTCATTGGAAATTATTACTTCTTGGCGAAGAAAGAGACAATCGTTCGTAAAGTTGAATGAGATAGTTAAATTGGCAAATCATCACTTGCACTGAAGAAATAAAATACATTTGCTCAAGTTTCCAAGTAACATTACATTATAAACGTTACATATGATAATTGGGAAATATAAATGTTTATGCTTTAAAATGAGTGTTTGTGAGATAACTTTATAATGTATATATTTTATATATTTTTATGAGTAATAAATAAAATGCATCTTTTTTTTTCTCCAGAAATTATTAAACACACTAGAGCCACATTTACAATACTTTGACTTGAGAGACGATGAAATGACAAGATTTCTATTGTCAAAGATGATTATGACATCCTATTTTCAAATATACAAATACTGCAACTAATGGTAATGCTTATTGATAACTTCATTCAGCACTGTTTATTTTTTAATAAAATTTTGTTTCTGAGTTCTTGTGAAATCTGTGATTGATTTTGTATTTGTGATTGGACTTGTATTTGTGATTGGACTTGTGTTTGTATTCGTATGTTTTAAATCAGGTGTTTTTAACTTGAAATTATTTTAAAAGGAGATTACCGTCTACCACTCCCTAAAATATTTTCTTTTATAGTTTACATTAGGGAACCAGTATATAAAAGTATACATAATTGTACTCAATATAATTTTTAAAATCTAATGCAGTGTACTACATATGAGTGTGTCTGTTCATTTTAATACATAAATCAGGAATGATTTCCCTAAACTTGGAAAAGGGATGTCAACAAAAATATACCAGGTTATAAAAATTGTCAAGAGCTGGAGAAGATGTCTAGAGAATGGAAGAAATTGAAAGAAATAGTTAATGGCCTATTTTCCACTGGCAGTTGATCAAACCGAGAAGAAGAGTACTGCTAATTCTCTTTTTAACTACCGGTATCTCATAACTTGTCGAACAGCACCTAAAATTCCCATTAAAACAATGTAAAAATTATATTATTTTTTTTATTAATCAACTTTCATCAATGAATGTTCAGGAGAGCTTTACTATACTAGTACAATGTAACAGTATTTTTGTGTGAACTGAGCATTAGGGTAATTCATTCAGCTCATCAGTCTATTTGAGCCAACATTTTATCATTCAGTCTTCATGCCAAGACAGGTTAGGGTAATTAAAAAGTCTACATTATTAGTTTTCGTGCAGCAGCACATTCATACAGCAACAAGGTGACATTTATTTGAATTAAAAATGAAAAATAGCATAGGTTTAAAACCAGTAAGGTTAAAGTTTGAGTAATTGAAACAATGAACAGGTTGATTGAAAAGTCTAAAAATTTTAGTTTTCTGTTAGTAGAAATGTATTTTATTTTATTAATAATTTGGTAAATTTGTTTACTTGGGTTGAGACATTAAGGAGTCAGCCAAGTGGGTGTGGTGTACATTCAGGTGTCAGCCAAGATAGTGTGGTGTACATTCAGATGTCAGCCAAGATGTGTGGTGTACATTCAGGTGTTAGCCAAGTTGATGTGTGTAAATTCAGATGTCAGTCAAGATGACATGGTTAAAATTCAGCTGTCAGCCAAGATGATGTGATGTACATTCAGATGTCAGTCATGATGGTGTGGTGTACATTCAGCCAAGATGGTGTGGTGTACATTCAAATGTCAGCCAAGATAGTGTGGTGTATATTAAGGTGTCAGCCAAGATGGTGTGGTATACATTCAGCTGTCAGCCAAGATGATGTGATGTACATTCAGATGTCAGCCAAGATGGTGTGGTGTACATTCAGGTATCAGTCATGATTGTGTGGTGTACATTCAGCCAAGATGGTGTGGTGTACATTCCGGTGTCAGCCAAGACAGTGTGGTGTACATTCAAACGTCAGCCAAGATGGTGTGGTGTACATTCAGGTGTCAGCCAAGGTATAATGTACATTTAAGTGTCAGCCAAGACATGGTGTATATTCAGCTGCCAGCCAAGATATGGTGTATATTCAGCTGCCAGCCAAGATATGGTGCACAATCAGCTGTCAGCCAAGAATCTATGATATAGATTTACTGAAACGTCTTGGATTTCATCGTCAAGTCACTTGTGTAGAATGCATTAACCTGGAAGTGAAAAAACAAAATATTAAAATAATATTATTTACTGTCCCTTTACAATAGTATTTTTATTCATTTACTTCAACTGCTTCATGTATTTCATCTACTTTACTTTAGCTGCAAGACTCATTGAAGATGAAAAATGTGTTGGTTATTGTTACATGTAATAAAGACTGCAATGAAAAAAAACATTATAACAAAAGAAGCATTAGTAAAATTAAATAAAAAAGGTACTCCTATATCATATGTGTCACACTTAAGGCCTGTAGGCCACATCAGGCCCAGCGTACAATTATATCAGGCCTGAGAGGTCTTGACCGGCGTACAATTATGAGAGAGAATTTTAGGCTCAAATATTTTTTAATGGCCCTGCAATATAAAGTGCAAATCATATTCCCTAATAATCTGCCTTGTCCAAC
>CAXITT010000448.1:630522-644561 GCA_964033795.1 Lymnaea stagnalis | reverse complement strand
TGTCAACATCAGTCCCTCTGGGGATAAGAATGGGGAATCTGGTAAGGAAGTATTCTAGCTGGTGTTGTTTAACCTCCTTTTTGGATCAAATACAGAAGCATTCTGAAGTGCAGGATCTGATAGGGAATTTTTTTTTAGAAGGTAGTCAAGCACCATCTCAAAATATTTTTCAACAGAAGCATAGAACTCCACAACCCCCTTGTCTCTGGGGCTGTACTTTTCTTTCTTTTGCAGCATGGTCTTTGCCTGAGATCCAACAATCAGGTCAGCATCATCTTTCTGACTGCTTTTTAGCTTGTATTGGAACTGAAAGACAAAGACAAAAAAAAATTCTAAACTAGTACTGAAGTTATTATGATAAACCATTTAGATGATAATTTAAAACAAAAGAAATGTATTAAATTTGTCCATCTAACTACAACATAAATGCATACATTAACATAACCAATCTACACAAGCTCATCTCGTCAATACCATTAACTGCTGTTGCTGTAGTTATTGAATTAACGTTAGGAGAAATGTTGAACTACATTCCCATTGAGTTAATTTGTTCTTTATCTCAACTTTAAGTGAGGAAAATCGTATGTCAATATAAGGCATCTTCGCATTAATAAATTCGGTCTAAATATTCAAAGTAGGTCTTTCATATTAAAAGTAGGCCTGCATAATTTGTTGAAGCACACGTGTGCAAAATTTCATTGAGATAGCTCATGAAACATTTTCACAATTCTCCTCAACGTTGACCTCATTATGCAAAGGTCGCACAGGCCATTTTGGATTAGTGATCCCGCCCCCTTTTAAATGGCGGAAAACGCAGATACTTAGCTTAGGAAATATTCATTATTATCTCTATATACATCAAAATATTTTATAACTTGTGTTTCAGAATGCATTTTGAAAACATTTTTAAATTTGAGCTTTAAAAACCCAGTAGAGTCCATATTATTAGCCATGTGCAAAAAGTCATGGGAAACCACAGCCATTTGCATAATGCTATGCCGTAGTACTACCGACTACCTCAAGTTTCATTCATAAGAGTTTGCCATGTGCAAAAACTATTAACACCATTGGTCAGGGAAAGCTTTAGTTAATTAGTCATGCAAAGTTGAAAGTTCAAAATAAGTAGATACCAAACAACATTTTAGGGGGTGCGTTGCCTTATATAGACTATATAGCATTTAACAGTATAATGGACGCTGAAGACTTTGGTAAACAGAAATCTGAAAAGCCATTCATATATTAATACATTTAACTATACTATACATTATATTAAATTTACTGATATAAATAGTGCATAGTTAGATAAGCTACAATTTATCTATAATTGTTAACATTATTAAACTTATTTTTTAATACAGCATTAGTTCTGAAAATGAAAATAAAATTATCATTAAAACAAGAGTTATATAGCTGGTGACGCCAACAGCGGAATTGGGTACCAGAAAATGGAGATGCGGTCCATGTTAAAAAAGGACCAATTAAGTCATACTTTAAAACTCATAACTTTAAAACAGCAACAACTAAAAATATGATTTTGGTGTTATAATTCTTAAAAAAATTAGCTTTATTCAACTATGCCATTGGTTTATTTTTACAAAAAGTTTTAATTTTTCCAATCAAAGTGCCTAAATTAAGGCAATGAAATTTGAGCGCGATTAAGTATTTTAGTGATATAAAATTAAAACTTCCTCTTTACCTGATGGAACTAAAGGCCTAAAATAGCGTCTTTTGTTCATGTACAATAAACATTTAACAAAACTGAACAAGATTACAAAAAAAAAAAGTAGCCTACATTTCATGAATCTTTTGTCATAATTGACGCCATTGTGGGAAAACAAGGAGAACTCTTCTGTCTTCAAACATACGTTATAAAAGTTGCCTAATTGGATACATTTAGATTTAAATAATTTTAAATTTTTTTTATTGATCTATCTACTTTGTCTGATATTTCTTTCTAGCCCACTGGATCCATGCACAGCAATGTAAAGGTGGTAGTCGCAAGGGACCTCAATATCAGGGTGCGCATTCGCCCAGGGCGCTGCTTTTCCTTTGCACGGTTGTGCATCAATTACGGACGTAACGCGGCTAGAATTTTGAGGGTGGGGGTTATGTGGGAAATGTTTGTTAAAACTTTAAATAAAATTGTCAATTTCCTTTCTTAAAATTTGTGACATTTCGATTTCTAGCTTCCTCAACAACCGATGCCAGGCAGTAGTGGTGAACGGTACATGCTCCTCCTTTGTTGGTATTAAGTCAGGGGTCCCCCAGGGCTTGGTTCTAGGCCCATGTTTGTTCCTAGCATACATCAATGACCTACCCGAGAAACTGACATCCCAAGCAAGGCTTTCGCAGATGACACGGGAGTGTATAGAACGATCACCAACAGTTCTGAAAAGGACCAGCTACAGCAGGATCTCAATCGTTTAGCTGATTGGGAGATGAGCTGGGACATTGAATTCCATCCTGCCAAGTGCCAGACACTGTCAGTCTCTAATCTCTAGAAGTGGTACTTCTCTACACCACCATTACACACTGCATGGCCATATACTTGAGCCAGTTTCCTCTGTAAGGTACCTTGGTGTTACCATTCAAAGATAGGTCCGCTGGGACGAGCATATTAACAATGTGTGCAACCAGACAAACAAGAGTCTAGGGTTCTTTAGGCGAAATCTGAAGATCTGCAACTTCAGGCGAAATCTGAAGATCCGCAACTCCAGTGTGAAAGAAAGGGCCTATAAAGCCTTTGTGAGTCCACTTTTATATTACTCATCTTCAGGCTGGGATGCATTCACCCAGAATGGAGGCGGTCCAGTGAGGGACAGCACACTTTGTCCTGAACCACTACAGGAACACCACTGTGTTGGCAGCATGTTGGAATACTGGACTGGTCACCATTGGAGAAACGAGGATGATTATCTCAGCTCTCCCTGATGTACAAGATAAATAATGGTCTGGTCCACTGCTCCAGCATTAAACAGAAACGCTCCCCCCTCCCCGCAGCGACGAGGCCATTGACAGGCAGTTTTGGCTCATAACAGCAAGAACACAGTACAGGAACTGCTCATTCCTGCCAAAGACAATCAGAGACTGGAACAAGCTTCCAAAAAGAATAATTGAGGCCACAACACTTGACACATTTGCATCTATCGCCTCAGGCCTTCCAACTCACAGTTCACGATACCCTCACTGAGTCACAACATTTTATGACATACTATTAAATTTAAAGTCTGTTTTTTTCCTCCTTATTTCTTTTGTTGCTTTAGGACTTAATTTTAAAAGAATGATACTATTACTGTATAATTCGTATAAGATGGTGTGTTCTGGGGGGGGGGGGGGCTTGGGTTTTTATGACATTCTATTTAATTTAAAGTCTGTTTTTTTCCTTCTTTTTTTTTTTGTTGCTTTAGGACTTAATTTTTAAAGAATGATACTATTACTGTATAATTCGTATAAGATGGTGTGTTCTGGGGGGGGGGGGAGCTTGGGTGTGGAGTCCATAGGGGTGAAAACCATTAGTTTGTCACACCAGGTGACACTAACCCTATTGACGCCTCTGTGTGGGTATATAAAAAGTGTATAGTTTATGCTCAAATTTGTGATAATTTTTATTTAGTAGGAGGGTATGAGTGTCAAAATCTGCCAAAATAGCATGCTTTTATTTTAGATGGCGCCTAATTGTGTACAATATTTTTTTTTTTTTTTTGTTTGAAGCAAAGACTTATTTTTAGTTTAAATATTATTTTTTAAGAAATAAGATAATTGGAAAAGGAAAAAAATACCATGCTTCTGCAAAATCTTTGCTCCTTATTTAGGTGTTGATCATCAACACAATATTAATAGAATAAGAACTTTATTTTTAAAGTTCAAAATTATTACAATATGCATAACACATTTTAAAATTTTTATTCCTCTGAAAAGGAGTATTTGAAAAGTTTTCGAAAGCAAAATGGATATTTCAAACATTTGATTGATTATATCAAGTTATTTAAGATCTCTAAATACAGAAGCAATTTATATCACCTGACATTCAATTATTTTACGATTTTTACATTGTTTTTCAATGAATACCTAATTTTAGAGTGCGACCATAATGATTGATTGGGGACTTAATTAAAATTACTGTATAATAGTTAGTCTGACTGGTAAATTTAAGTTTATTATATAACTGGTCAATGTAACACCTGGCTAAGCTCAGTTAATATTATGAATCTCCATCTCTTAACTTTGTTTTAAAAGTTGTCCTCCCAACTTGTAATTGTAATAACAATAGCAGTTATTAAGGCAATATTTAATTAAGTTACCGATGGAGCAGAGTTTTAGACTTGATTTAAGAGTTAAAGATTTGATCATTCAGTTGGTATTGTTTCATTTCAAAACTTTTGCGACAAGATTACATAGTAATAAAAACCAACCCCTAAAACAAACTTGTTCATATAAATCCTTTATATTCTTTTTTGTTTGAATTTATGTAATTGTATGTGATTGTAACAACTGACTTTTTGTTATGGGAATAGTTTTTATCAAACTTAGTGCATGTAAAATCTAATAGGCTGAATATATATTTAAACTTAAACACATCACAAATACAAAGCACACAGCAACAGCTACACAATTAATCTCTACACCAAAATATGCAACCTTTGAAAATACCATATTCATTCATGTTCCTTTTGGCAAACAGATTTTTTTTGGGGTTGGGATGAAAGTTTGAAAGAATGTGTTGTCATTGGCATTGAGTCTGTGTTGTCATCGGCAATGGGTCTGGGTGCCAAGTATTGGCTTGATAGGATGATGGGAAGTGGGTCAATTAGCCTTCTGAAGATTTTGCCAGGAACACACAAACAAAAGGGAAGTTAATATAAAGGATTTAAAAGGGGGTATCTTACTTGAGACAACATGTTAAATTTTACTTGGTGACAGGCCATCTATTCATCTAGAGTAAAAATAGAAAAATATTTTTTTTTCTAAGAAAGCAGGGAAAAAATGGCATTTGATTCATTGAATCAAATTAACAAACAAAATGAATCAGTTAGAATGTTCCTCTATAGAGTTCCAATTGACTTTCATCACTGATTGTGATCTTGACTACTCCTTAAAAAATTCATGTCATAATTGTAGGCTATTTGTTGTTTTGAATTTTCTTATTATAGTAAAATAATATTTAAAAAAAAAAAATGAAGAGTCATTAATTCAATTTTATAATAATCTCACACAAGATTTAATGAATATTCAAATTTGTTCTCTATCAATTTTTGATACCATAAATAAGGACTTTTTATATCACAGCAATGCTTTATATACATAAAAGTGTTGTAAAGTAATAAGTTGGTGTTCACATTCAACGGAAAAACAGCTTGTACAGAGCAGTGAAAAATACTAATACAATACTAGTAATACTGAATGAACAGCAATATCCTAGAGAATAAAATCAAATTGGCAATAAGAATTGGAACTTCGATAACATAAAAAATATGATATGAAACATATGGATAATGTTACACATACACAAGATAAAAAATGAATTAAACAAATGTCGAGAAAAACATGGACTTTTAGGCAAACATTACAAGTCTGTGCATATTAAAGATGAGTTAATGTTGTAACAATAACATTGAGACTCTGTGTATTACAAGGCACATGTTAAATGTGATTAAAAGTGGAGAAACATCAAACAATACTGATAAAGAGGCACAAAAAGTGCTGTGCTTTCTATAAATAATACTGGTGTTGTAATATATTAAACATTAGAATATTACAATACATTAATAAAATGGCATTAAATCTTTTCCAATAAAAAATATATATATATTTATGTATAATTAATATAAAATATATCTAATTGTAGAGTGTTAAAGGTGAAAATTGAACAAATTATAATCGAAATAAAAATAATATATAATTTACAATATGCTTTTTTAGATAAATTACAACAAATGTGAAAGTAGGTGGAGTTGACCTATAATGACGATGTTGTTGTTATACAGCACCACAGGTAAGATAGTGATTTTAGATTGTTTTATCTTCCTTTCTGAGGCCATCACATAATTTCTTTCATTTGTTTTATCCTTTTTTAAAATATTTATTTTAGTTACACTAACAATACTTAAACCAAAAAGTAGAGGAGAAGCACCATTAAAGGTTACAGCCATAAATAAAGATGATTAGACTTTGTAAATGTAAATAATAACATCAACTGAAAATAAAGAAAAGAAATTTTAAAAAGTGAACAATTAACCCCAAAAAATATGAATGCTGAAAGAAACTAACAATTTTGAATTATTTAATCAAAATATGTCAGGAAAACTTATTCAGATGTGACTTGTTTATTTCTATGGAACTTAACACAATTCTGTTGGTTTAGGCAAATTAAAATTCACAGATGGAGTCGAAAACAAAGTCCTTCTCTTTCTGCCTATGGGAGAGAAAAACAAGGATCACTTTAATTTAAACATAAATAATAAAAATCGTGGCAATTTAAGAACATATAATCCAATTTAATTCTTTTTCCTTAGTAAATTCATTTTTTGCAAAACACACCAACTGCTGGTCACATATTTCAAAGTTGTTTTGTATACAATTACTATTACTATTTTGATATTTAAAAAAAGATTATAAGGTAATCTTGAACATAAAAATTAGCAAATCAATTAGATATGGAAAGCAGGTGAATGAAAAAATCCATATTTACCTAAAAGTTGGAGAGAATTTTAAATTTGAATTAAGATGGTGTGGTATGCCTAAGAGCACATATAGAAGAGACTTAAATAGAGAAACTTTGTCATTGAAAATTGTCAGAGAGGAGGTGAGGGATATACAGATAGCAAATTCAAGAGAGGTCCTTGATGGCATTTTACCCACTGGGAAACAGGATGATAATTCAAGCATGTTTATGTAGTAGATACAACGTAACAAATTACGATGTTTCTGAATGAATTCATATACACATTTATATATCTGCCAGAATTTTTACTAGTACCAAGTTTTTTTTATGTTGAAACTTCGCAACTAACTCCCAATTGAGGATGTTGACCATTACAAACATTTCAAAGATTACGAAAGAAAATAATGTTTGTAATTTCTCTGAGAGTTACATACAAGACCATTGATGAACTAAAGACAAGCTCAAAAAATACTTTTTACTGTTACAATATATAAAAATATGCAAAACTTAAGTATGTAGAAACCATTCGCTTTTTACCCATAAACCTCTCAAAAAAATAAAAATAATCAAAGAAAGTGAAATAAATACTTTTTTTTCTTACTGTCAGTGTTTTTTTTTAAGAAAGCATCATATTTGATTTAGGGGACACCATAAATGTTATCAGAAAATTTTAACAGATTTTTTACCAACCCAGCCCAAATAGTCTCAAAAAGTTAGACACCCTTGTCACAAATATGTGACTTCCACCTGCACCCCATAATGTGTAAGGTTTGCTCTTAATCATACCATGAGCTAACAATTAGAACATTTTATTCTAAAATTTTGAGAAACCTATCACTCTCTCATGAAAAGCAATTTATTCATTCCTACCTCAAAAGGCTTCCCAAATAAAAATTAAAGAAAAAAAAAATCAGTAAAATAATATATATTTAGGACTACATGGGGCACTATTTAAAGTTAATGGTGTGTGGAAATTAAAAAAGAACTGTACAAAGCATTTGAACCTGAAAATTCTACCTGTTTTCTTTAGTGAACAATATTTCAAAATTATGCCAAATGTAAACTTTTATGGTACATATTATCCATCAATTATATACAAATCTTTTCCAAACTACATGCAGCCTCTTTGAAAATTTCACATCTGCCTCTGTCACATTATTTTAAGAGATATAATAACAAAGAAAAGAAAATTACTGGCAAAAGCCATTGTATCACATAAATGTAATGAGAAATCAATCACATCTTTAACAAATTCATGTATTCAAATTCAATTAAAATATAAATGTAATGCTGAAAAAGAGAGTAGTTCTCTTGCCTTGTAAAACAAGATATCAAGTGAATATGAAAAATGAATATACTTGAAAACAGTAAAATTTATACATAAAGATAAATCTATAGAGATGTAATAGTGGGATCTTTTTTTTCTGCTTTGATAACTACATAATGTTTCATTTCACTAATACAATATCAATTCAATAATAAAAGACTTTTTTAAAACATATTTATACTTGGCTTTGTTAAACGCCCTTGTGCAACACAAAAGTTCTGATAAACAATTATAAAATCAACAATTGTGCAATGTATGGCTTTAAATCAAAGATAAACTGGTATAGTTAACATGAAAGCATAAAGTCATACATAACACAGTGAAAATAATTGGCTTTTTAAAACCAAACCTCATAAAAACTAAATTGGGCAAGCTAAGTTTTAGTCAAACACAAAAATAAACAATCAATTAAATCATAACCATGAAATTGAAAAAAAATATAAATGATGCAACAGTGAGAATAATAAAAATTAACATTTTATCAAAATGCAGTCCATAGAATGTCCCAATTCAGCTATGAAAGTGTCTACTCTGCACATCAATACATAAGTTGGCATATATGAAATTACTGCAAGTTTTAATGGAATCGTATGTGTTAACCATATCTGAGGCCCAATCGTTATGTATTTAAAATACCAATAATATTGGTTTCTATCTCCTCCCTCCCACGAAATGTGCACAATTGAAAAGCATAAGAAAATTCTTATGAGAAAAAATATTCTATACAGGTGAAATTTAAAATAGGAGAGAAGAGTGAACATGTAAAATTTCACTCAGTTGGGACAATGTATGGATGGCAAAAAGAGAACCACATGAACTAGAACAATGTTTATCCACGAATGACTTGTGCATTCGTGCCATAGAAATTGTGTCTCTTGCCCTTACTCAGATGAATTCTCAAGTCTGGGTTCACCTCAGGAAACTGATGGTGGAATTTTTTACGAATCTGAAATTTGAGAAAATAAAACTTCAAATAAAATGCATTTAATTAGGCAACCTTGGGCACATTTCCCAAGGGTTTGAGAAGGTACTTAACATAATTCCCTTTAAAGGTTAGTGGCAGAGTCAATCTAAAGTGGACTGTCATGGTGCGGAAGATGTTCATTTATTTATGTTTCCAGAAAATATGAAGTCATTCAGCTAACCAATTATTCGTTTGTGTGTATTCATTATTTTACTAAATGTGCTATATGGATACAAGCAATTTTTTAATATGGTTTACTATAATAGAGTTTAAAAGTTCAAACAACTCTGACCTCGGATTTGATGAAACTGTCTTGCATTTCCTGAAGGCAGGATTGTGGTTTCATCTGTCCTTTGCCAGGTTCCCAGTCGAATCTCTTATCCTTCTTCTCTGCCAGGTTGAAATGAGGAAACTGAGCAGAGTAGCTGCTTTTGATTGGTGAAGCATTCTGAACACCTTTTACAGAGAAGAAAATATGGTTCAACATTGGAGTAGTATATAAACTGTAAATATTAATTATTAAGGTTATAGTTGGGTTTTTTTTCGCGAGTAAATTTTCTTCATAAAATCTGCTGGCAAATGTGAAACACTTTGAAATTTGACAAGAGGGAAATTTCAGCTGTTCTTTCCTCTGGATGTAAACTTCTATAGACCTACTGGCTTGTGTGTCTTTACATGTACCCACCTATAGATGTAGTGGGCTTCATATATAGTTAACTTCAGGGGCACCACCTAAAGATGAAGTGGCTTTCAGGTTTTGCTTTACTTAAAGATGTTTTCTTCAATAGATGAACTGGCCTACAGGTGTTTTTACAAACCTGTAGATGTACCCACATGTAGGTGTAACCACCATTAGATGTATCCACCTGTACATTAACCACACTGCAACTGTACCCACCTATAAATTGTCCCACCTCTTGATGTTTCTATATATAGATGTACCCACCTGTTGGCATAAAGTTTGTTGATAAACTCCTGAACTGGTCGGCCATCTCTGATATCGGGGTCACTTTCATCTGGGGGTCCCTCGTGAAGCTGACAAATGGTGGACCTAGGACTAAGTTTGTGTTACGGCCCACCACTGTGGGCACAGCAGGATCTCCCAGCAAGTTTTCAGCCAGGTTTCTGGGATCTCCAACAAGACCTTGTGATGTTTGTGGCCTCTTGTCTTGTGTCTCACGATAAGATAGAGATGTTACCTGTGGATGATTTTAACACAACTGTCAATTGGTTGCAACAAAAATATAAACTGACAGAGTCTAAAACCTGTTTAACACAACTGTCAATTATTCACAACAAAAATATAATCTAAGAGTCTAAAACCTGTTTTTAAAAAAACTATAAAATTTGTTAAATGATGATTGGATCAAATGGCAGAAATGAGAAATAATGAATGCAATCAAAGATGTCTGAATTGATCAATTGTGCAGATCAAATGATTTCCACATTTGATTCCAGACTTTTTGAGCACAAGAAGTGGTGGTGTTTTACCAAAAAAAATGCAATATCATTTAAGGAGGCAACAATAAGTGGTTCTTATTAAAACTTGACATGGCTGACGGGACACATCCAACACTTGCCTTTGATAAAGACATATTTTCACTACATGCAACCCACCAGTCTACCCATTATGGCCACACCTGAAACTGGTCTCTCTGTATTTAAATCAACAGCTGTGATCAAGAACGTGTTCCCATGATTGAAAACTTTTTTTCTTGGCAAACCAATGGGTTCATTCCAGACTAAACAACCCAATTGAAATCTTGACCATGTGAACATACAATTGACCTTCAGGTACCTCATTAAGGATAATATATTAAAGCTGTGTAAACGAAATAGTGGAGCAGGACATGTTAAGGCATGACATGGTGAAATGAAAAGACAAAGCAAAAGAGTCGAGGAATACAATAGGATGAAATTGTTAAGCTTGATATGTTTATGTTAACAAACTATTTGTACTTCCGGTACTGACCGTGTTGTACCCAAATGCCCTTGACAGCTCTTCCTGTTCAGCCTTGTTCAGTGGCCGAATGTGGGACTCCTCAAGTTTAACAGGGCAGTTTTCTTGCATGTTTGTCACGTTGACGTTGTCTGAGAAGCGGACAGCCTTGAGTGACCCCTGCTTTCTGAGAGTGTTTCTTGGTGCAGCTTTCTCACGAATTCTGAAACAACATGACCAACACATGCCTTCAATAATTCCTTCTTCCATTCTGTAAGTATTATTTATAATCTAGGTAGAACTTCTTAATGTCTCAATAAAAAAAAAATAAAAAAAAAAAAAAAAAAAAAAAAAAAAAAAAAACAATCACCAGCTATACTACTTCCTTACCAGATTCCCCATTCTGATCCCCAGAGGGACTGATGTTGACACCATCTATGAAGAGTTTGATAGGCATCAGCAGAGGAACATTGAGGATGGGGTAAGAGTTGACAAAAAAGAAAAAAAAACCTAGGTGAAAGGTTTTCAAAGATGAAAAGAAATTAATTGCTAAAAACCTAAGCAACAAAAAGTGTCAAAAAAAAAAATTACTTGGAAAGAAAGGGTGAATTCTGTACAGCAGGCCTGCACAAAATACGGGCTGCGGGCAGCATGCGGCCCGCCAGCACCCAATTTGTGGCCCGCGAGGTAGCGAAATATTTTTTATTCTTATTATTTTCTTAATAGCTTTTCCCCGTCCTATTTTCTTTTGGCCAGCACAACTTTTTCATAATGTATTACGGCCCGCCTTACATTTTGAGTTGTGCAGGCCTGCTGTACAGCATAACTGATAACAGAAGTTAATGTGTACAGATAAGAAAAAAAGTTGAATTCTGTATGGCATAACTAATAAAACAAGTTAATGCGTACGGATAAGAAAAAAAGTTGAATTCTGTATGGTTAAAGCGTAACTTATATTTTTATATTGACACAATTTGTTCGCGTCTTATTAATCCATTTTAAAGCTTTATTGCAATCCTACACTTTTTATAATTAGTGAATTCTGTATGGCATAACTGATTATAGAAGTTTATGTGAACTGAAAAAAAAAGGCAAACTGATACATCATTTAAAAAAATTAAATACTAGTTAAACAGAAGAAAAGAAAATTTGATTTAGCTATAAGCATGAATTTACCTTTCTAGATTCTGGTTCTCATGAGACATGATATCCCTGGGATCAATGCGAATGTTGTTCTGCAGTTTGTTTTCTTGTAGAAACTTTTTAGTGCTGTGCCTTTCTCCATATGTGCTCTCTGTGACTATAAAACCCCCTTCCTAGAGTTACATGAACACAAAAAAAAAAAAAAAAAAAGAAAGCCTCCTAGTTTTTTTTTTCTTCCAACTCTTCCCTCCATTATTGCACAATGCCTTCAGTTTCATCAGCTGTGGCTGTGGAGGGGCATACAGACTTCATGCATAAAACTCAAGAGGCCATTTCCAAATTATTTATGAACAGTCCATTAAGGTAAGATGATAAAAATTTAGTCCCCTGATATACATACAGACAATGGAAAAAAAATGTATCAATAGCAGCTGGTCATCTAGAGACTTCAAACCTACACAGTAGTGATAAGACAGAAACTAGTGATGCTTATAAAAGCCATAGCATTTTTGAGAGAAAAATAATTGTTAAAAGTGGCCTCACACTTGTTCAAAAACAATGTGGACAATGCAGGGAAGGGTTGAGGGATCCATCTTTTTGGCTTTCTAACATAGTATAGCTAACTTAGGATTTTCACAAAGACTTACTATAATGCAAGGATTGCACATCAAAGCAGTGTATATGGAAAGGGGGCAAAGGAGATCAAAAATAAATTAACTTTGTCCATGACACACAGCTCCAAGGCAGCAGAGTTGACTCGATAACTAATCACATAGATCACTCATTAAATTACTGAATTTGGCTAAAAACAATTTTAAAGGTATGCACATTTCCTAAGTGCGCTGTTAATTACAAAAATAATTGTAGTTTGAATGCAACTGACATTCAGAAAAATATTCTTTTTTTTTAAAAATGTAAACCAGCAAAATTGTACTATACAATCTCTATACCTGGACACGAGGGCTAGCTGTGGCAACATCAGGCTGAAGGGCTGCCCTCTGTAGGGCTACAGTTTCTCTGTAAGGGTTGAGGACATCACTGGTGGCAGGGCGGTCTCCACTGAGTTCATTGTTCTTAAATACAACTGTGTGACTGTTGATGGGGAAACAAAAAAAATACTACAATTCAAATAATGCTCAGTAAAAGGCCTTAATGGTAAGGCACATTAAGATTAAAAATTGATTTTATTTCATTTAAAGCATACATATTTCTAGATTTTAATATTCTTACCTATCTTTAAGAGCTGCCTCATTTTCATCCCAGATAACTGTAGGGTATTGGCTGGCTTCAACATGGGACAGACTGGTGTTAAACAATGTGCCGCCACTCAGCCTCTGGGCATTCATGGAGTAGGTCAGTTGGTCAGGGTTATAGCTTGTTTTATACAATCCTGCTCTTTCCTCATTGTACTTCCCTTCATGATGGTAGAATGTGCTAGGAAGTTCCTTGTTCTTAAGCATTTTGTACTTTTCCTAATGATGATTATATCATGTTAAATATTGTTAATTTAAGTGAATTTAAAATAGTAGACTAAGTTAAAGGAATCCAGTATTTGCATAAAGTTCTATGATTATATCCCAGGACATAGATGACTTAAATATTCAAAATAAATTACAGAACCTTATAATTTAAAATAATAAAATTTTCAATGCTATTTTCATTTAAGATTTATAATTCACACAAAATTATTTTTTAAATTCATACAACAAGTAGCTAAGAAGCTATATAAATTGAAAGATGATAAATAAACCTTCATAGAAAAGACAGGATAAATTATAATTTTCTTCTTCTTTGTTTGGGTAGGTTACTTAATTAAACTGCAGCAAATACCATTGTATACTAAAAGCTTACTCAAACATTACTTGCCAATAGGTGTTTGCCTTATCAAGTGATTACAACAATGTTCAAGGAGTAAATTAAAGAATTGGTTAATTTAAGATAATAATTTGTATGTTGAATTTGGCATTGTAGGATTACATATAGGTATGTATATATATATATATAT
>CAXITT010000448.1:596375-630516 GCA_964033795.1 Lymnaea stagnalis | reverse complement strand
GGTTCAGTGTAATGCAACAGCTTAAAAATTTAGCACTAGCGCTTCCCTACTGTTGGTTGAAAGCTTTCTCATCTGAGTGACTGATTCCTGTCTTCATTTTGAATATATATATATATATATATATATAAAAATTTGTACAAGAGTGCATTTGTGCCAGCCTTTCATCAGTTCCATTTACACAATACATTCATGTTAACATCTGTATATATATTCAGTCCATGGATTTTAGTTGGTAATTGAGAGCCCAAGTTTTGACTTCATATAGGGTAATTGGTTTTTGACCAGAGTTAAATGTCACATACCCATTAGAAAGATATTACAGGTACCCTTATTTAGGCATGGAACAAAGGTCTGACAGTTCAAGGTAACTTAATCTTTGAGTAACGTAATGTTCCATGTAAAACTCAAAATGTACAGTTTTTATGACTTTGAGAAATTTTTCAGTTACATAAGATGGACTTTTTCAGTATCCCACTTCTGTGTGACTCTATTTGAGAAATGAGCAACAATAAAACTAAGGAAGAATTACCTTAAGCTGCATGAGGTCATGAGCCGGGGTGCCATTCTCAAGCAGCTGCCATCTGTTTTGTGCTTCCATCTGCTGGACTTTCTTAGACATGTTATTTTTTTGATCTTGCAGATAATCAGTTTCTATATATTCATGTTTCTGTTGCTGGTGAGGTAAAAATATGTGTATTTACAGCATTTAATTTAAAACTTGGTGTTGTTATAGTTACTTAAAAAAATTATTATTTAACATAATCATAATTATTAAAAGAAACTAAAAGACAATCAGTGCTTGATTATACAAAACAAACAACCTCTGCTAAAAATGTAAAAATGCAGTAAGTGTAATTTTCATTATTTTTTTAATTTTTACAAATTTGTGTTTCCAGTGCTTCAAAAGTTCAAATGTATATTGTTTTTGTTCATGCTTATGTGCAACCAGAAATGGAGATATCATTTTGTTTAATAACTTATCAAAATTAGGTCTAATATGTTTTTATATTATTTATTAAATATCTCATTGTTAAATCTTACACTGGCTTGATTTTGGTGCATTTAATTTGCATAACAATTAGTTTATAGATTTAATCTTCCCCATTTTAATAAAACAAAAATACCTTTTGAGCTTCTTGACTACTTCTAGGCCTTGGTGTATTTTGAGAATCTAGACATATAGGGATCTGATTGTTGTGACATCTCTGTTCCACAAAGTTTTCATTATAATCCTGTGGCAGGTTGACATAATCTTTGCCATACAGCAGGAGGTCCTCAGAAATTTCTCTGCTGGTCTTTTTCCTTTAATTCAAAGGTTTGGAACATAAATAATAAAAATAAATTGTAAATTTTTTCACACCTTCAAGAGCTCCACTTAAGATAAGCTTAACACCAGGCAAAATGTCTGTGAATACTTTGATCAATGTCTCCTTAGTCTGTCAACACAACACATACACACATAGTCACAGCCCTTGGCAAAACATGTAATTTTATGGCTTATCTGTGAGTAACCAGAAATTCTCAAAAAGGTTCTCATTACAATTCATACTGACGCCATGTCTAATTGTCATAACACTAACAGGTGTTTGTAGAGCTGTGCACTACTTTCTTACAAATGAAACCTAAAGCCAAAATCAACAGAAACTTTAAAACAAAATCAGGTGGTTCAATCTGAAAATCTTGTATTATCTAGATATACCCCTGTAGCATCACATACCTTTTATGGTCAGGGTTGGCTGAGAAACCACTTTCAATGTTAATTTGTTGTGCGGGTTTAGGTGCAAAAAGTTTCCTCAGTCTCCCCTCTAAAGGTCGTGCTGGGTCAAAGGTGTTCACTGAATGTGGATACTGAGATAAAAATAAAATAAAACACACACAAATTAACTGAGAAATAATGGATATTCTTACAAGGCAAATAAAAGCTAAATGGATTATGTAACTTGGAAAAGTTTTATTTTTCATTTTTTTTTTCCATTTTCACTGGTTCAAAATCTTTATGTGTCAAAGAAATTATTTGTAAACTTATTCTCAAGAAATGCGTTGTTTTGTCCTATTTCTTTACTGCTGTAGATTTTGTATTTTTTTCAATGTAAACATTTAATCTAGGGCACTTAGTTACCTCAAGTCTACTGAAGTATATTTAACACATTTAATAACAACTATAATGCAGCTAGATGATCTTTGTTTATCTGATTTAAATACTAACCATTCTGTCAGATACTGACAGGGAAACAGTATGTAAAAAATAAGTAAGGGATGCACACCATTTTCTTACATAAAAAGTTTAAAAAACCTCTATAGCATGGTATGAATTTGTTAAGAAGGAAACTGGTGAAGCATTTGAATGAAGATACAAAATTTAGCTAATAATTTTTTCAATTGTTAAATTGATAAAAAAAATTATCTTAAAGTTGACGTTCTAAACATGGTTGAAAATATTTTTGTATGAACACGCAAAAAAAAAACCCCCACTAAAACAATTAAATTTATTTAAAAAGATGGTCTAAATTAAATATACTAATAATAATAAAGATTATTTGAAAAGCACGCTTCATCACCAAAGGGTCGAAGCCCGGTACATACCACATTGAAGCACAAAATGCTTCATTACAAAAACTACATACAAGAATACCCATTCTAAATCTTTCATACCTTGCAGCCATGAACAACACAAGCCAATATACATCTACAAGATAATAGCTAGATAGACAACATCACCCCAGCAGGTGTTTGCGAAATAGATAATTCTTCAAATCAGTTTTGAAAGACTCCAGTGACTGGCTGTTTCTGAGAGCTACAGGAAGGGTGTTCCAAATTGTTGGGCCAGCAAATGCGAAAGTGCGCCCCTAGAAAGTCTCAAGGCGAACTCGTGGTATTGAAAGTTTGCCACTATCAGATGAGCGGAGTCGTCTAGTGGGTACATGAGGCGTCAGTAGCGCTTTGAGATAGGACGGTGCCAGGTCATGCAAGCAGCGGTAGCACAGAGTTGCAATTTTGTACTCTATGTACTACATCATTTCGCCATGTTCCAATCAAGTAACAAAGTTCCACTTGAATTCTAATCTTTGCCCTGCTTAGCAAAAAAATAAATATTAAGACATATTTTGACCCTTGACCTACCAAATCATCTGACCATTCTCCAGTTTGAAAGAACATATGTGTTTTGCAGTCCAAATTATCAAGCATCATTGGGTTGGCTGGTCCAAGCCCAGTATAGTCCAGCTTTTGGGTGGTCATCCACTGATTGCGCTCAATGTTGCGCAAGGTATTTTGAGACCTCTCTGAGATCTGCAACTCTGGGGGGCGATGTTGTAAGTTTGGATTGATCGTCTTGATTGGTGTAGGATAGTACTGAGGTCTACCACCATGCATTTTGGATTGCTATAAACCAAGCAGAGAGATTCAATAATTCGATACATGAACAAATTATTGATTGTTTGAAGTAGGGGCAAACAATTCATTAATATATTTTTTGTGTTTAAAGTGTAAAAGTTATTTTTCTATAATAATTTTCAGATTGTTTGTACATAAAATTAAAAATAAACCATTTTTTGTAAAGATTTAGGTAAATGTACAGATTTTCACAAAATTGTAAATGATAACAATAAAAAAAAAAGTAAAATTAAAACACAAAATAGACTTTTAAATAAAATGCATTTATCTTCAACATATATATTTTGTTAAGTTAACTTCAAAAGTTAACTATTTTCAAGTAATTCTAAACTATAATAATGTAACAGTTAATCAGGACATCATTATGTAATGTTTTGAGTTAAGTAATAAACTTTACAGCAATAAGTTGACATGTAAAGAGAGCAAATAATTAACATTAAAATGATACACTTAATTTGTCAAAGACGAATTTGAGACAAATATTTCATATTTTACTATTCCTTAAAAAATACCTGATCAAAGAAATGCTCTCCTTGCCAATACAGTGCTTCTTTGTTACCTTCTGTTGGTAGGAAAAGTATTTCTTGTCTGTATGGGAATCCTGCAAATAAAGTTTCTTTGCAATTGATTTAGGAATAGGCAAATGAGATATTAGAGTATACATCCTTGACCATGTCAGCATCATATTTCTAAGTGGAACTATCAGGTGGTAACCATAATTTTTTTCAAGGTAACTGTCTTCGTTATTATGATTCAGAGAAGCAGAAAAGAGATGTACAAACAACATACGTTTGTAGCTTCTGAGGTGTAAACATATTAAAATTATAGGTGAATGTAGTCTAGATTTTTAAAAAATGGAAAATGGCTAAATTCCCATTATGAAGTCTTTCCAAGGATCATAGATTTTTTACAATCATTTCTTTTTTTCAGCCTTGATTTCAATAATGATCCATAATTACCAAAGGTTTTTTTTACAACTTGGGTATTGTAAGGATTGGCTGGCATCTCATTGCTGATGGGCTTCTGCTGTCTAGCCGCAGCACCTCTTTTTTTATCTTGAGGAGAATCAAATGTGGGAAACAAAGCAAACTTCTCAGTGTGGGAGGCATATGGATGTTCTGCTGGAAATGGCTTGTTAATTACTCTTTTCCTAAAAGAAACATGTCATTGATAACATTTATGTTAATAAATTTCAATTTAGATGAAAAACATTGTATTAAAAGAATTGTTAAAAATTAGGATCAAATTTTTGTATATATATATATATATATAAACTTATGGATTCCTCAATTCTTCAAATATATTTAAATGAACAATAAAATAAATCATGTGAAGCTATAACTTTTTCTTGTCTCATATTCATNTATATATAAATATATATATATATATATATATATAAATATATATTATATCAAAATGATATTTAATTGACAACTTACGTTACATCAACATTAGCAGGCCTTGGGATACTGCAAAAAGATAAGATTTTCATTAACTCTGTTTTAAAACAGAGGAGAAGAGCCAGGGCCCAAAGCCTGGATATATAATTAATGGCCCCTCCCTTCTCTCAGAGTTTTAGTGGTGTCAGAAATCCATTTTTGTTCCAAGCTACACCAACAATTTTATTTTTAAAACGGCAGTCTTATTATATTATCAATATATAAAATGAAATTACATTTTTTTTTCTTTTAATAAAATTTTCACTACTTGTGATATGCATCAAATATGTATTAAGTACCATGTTCTAATTTTCTCTTCTCATTTTCCTACTAAAAAATTAACAGCAAAAAAACTGAGTATGATCCTAATAAATATCAGTATGCATTTTCTTTACAAAATTCAATGGAAGACATAATATGTTCAATTTGAAAATGCGTAATGGAGTGAAGTTGTGCTTCCTAAACCTAAACTTAAATTATTTTTAAAGCTTGCAGTTCTCATACATCAAAAATTTTGGAATAAAGTACCCGATGAAAAGTAATAAGTACATTTGAATACCAAGAATTTTATTATATAAGTGTTTTCTTTTGTGATTTATTTCTCTTAAAAAAAAATAATGTAAAATTTAAATACTAGCCCTCCCCACCCCCAACCCTACCCACCCATCGACACTAAATACTCTTGCTTTCTAATCACCCAGTTTCAGCTCTTTCAATCACGCTACATTACCATCTCTAGCCCTTACTCTCACACTCACACTATCCTTTTTCCTTCCGCCATCATTGATACCTTCCTCACTTGCCTTATTCTACCCTCTACTCCTAATCCTCTCCCTAAACATACCCTTTACCCATTTACTATCAGTCCAGACCTCATGTATCTAACCTTTGACCCCTAACTTCTTCTCACTTTTCCCTCTGTCTTTTTGGGTTCAAATTTAAAATTAATTATTTTAAATACCAATTTTTAAGTCATGATAAGAAAATGTGGCTTACAGCTCATCATTGTCTCGGACATTACTGAGTGCTAGAGACGTTATCTGGTAAGGATGTTCAAGAGGGAATCCACTGTCAAAAAACAGAAGAAGAAATAAAATATAATAAATTTCCTGTATATCTGAAAATTGCCTTGGACAATTATTACATATTTATACTGTAGTGTTAAATGTTTGGATTTCATCTATTATTTGCACCATGACATTTAATTAAATTTACAGTACATCGATAACATAATTAACATTAAGGTTGGTGATGGGTAGGTTGAGACACATCCTAAGCATATTATGCAATGGGTAGAGCGCAAAGCGTCCAAAGCATAATTCACTATGGGTAGAATGCAACAATTCATTTCATTACATAATTTTTTGTGTCGAACATAGCAATTTTTTAAATATTGCTGTGAAAAAGGCAATTTTTTGTCAAAAGGACGGATAAAGAACGTCTTGGTCACCATTGACTCTACCACGGTCCTACTAATTTTCTAAAATCAACAAAGCGCAAAGCGTCCAAAGCATAATTCACTATGGTTAGAGTTCAACAATTCCTTTCAATATATAAATTGTATGATGAACATAGCAGCTTTATGGTATCCCTGTAGATACGGGGCAAGAAGTCTAACCAATCCAGTGGTTTCCCCAATTAAATTACGTAATTTTTTGTGTTGAACGTAGCAATTTTTAAAATATTGCTGTGAAAAAGGTAAGTTTTTGTCAAAAGGACAGAAAAAGGACGTCTCGACTGTATTGCAGGTTGCCACAAAAACAAATATAACCCTGGGAAGATGCAATTATTCAAAGCATCTCACACAGTTACCCTCTTAATATTAAATTGTTTTGTGACATGAATTGATTATTTTGTACTAAAATAGCAGTTTGAGTTAATAAAATCCAGAAACAATTCATTAAAATTTTGTTGTTGTTGTGACAATTAGGCATACTGTTTAATTGTTAGGCGCTTTACTTTTGGTCTTCATTCTTAACATGTAATAAATATAGGCACTTTGACCCTTGATTAAAATGTTAAAACATTTAAAAAAAATTATTATACATACGTTGCATGCCAAGTGGGTGCTTTGGGGACCCACAAGTCAATAGCTCCAAGTCGTCCTGTTCCCCAGTTAGGGCGACGAGTTGGTTGTTGTTCAGTTTCATGAAAAAGCTCAATTGATGTCATTTTCTTAATTGCCGAAATCACAATTCAGCGCAATACAAAGTATTCACTCATCAAAAAAATGAGAGTCTTGCTGATTCAGGCTGATGTTCCACAGAAAGCCTTGGTCGCCATTGACTCTACCACGGTCCTACTAATTTTCTAAAATCAACAAATGCATTTTTAATTAAAGGTGATAGAAAGAAATATTGACTCTTTTAATAAAGTATTAATATTAAGACTATATATCTATTATTTAAAATTTATTATTGAACAAATTTATATCGGTGTGCTAAATGAGATATATATAATGATAATTATGAATCCATAACATAATTTACCAAATGCTTGTTGACGTCAATTAAAAATAACTCTTAATTGCTGTTGTTCATTGGTAGTTAGGTTGACCAAAATTTTTAGTTGTCAAGGCCTACCATTGTTTAGAGTTATTACCCCTGGGTTTTGTAAAAGAAAAAGCAAAGACAATGTATTTTTTAAAATAAAATTGTGGTCCCGGTTGTGGATTTAGGCCCAGCGTTTGTCCGTTTGTGTTTAATTTGCTGAAAATGAATATGTAGGCTTCCAATGTAAATGTAGTCAAAACACATCGTTATTTCCATTTATCCTTTCTTCAAGTAAATTAATGAATGTTATTTTATTCTTTCATCTATTATTATCTTATGGATACTTACCTAAATTAATCATTTAAAGAGGTACATAATAAAAGATAGACAGGAAAAGTAGAAAAAAAAATCTTAACATTTTCAAGTTTAAAAAATTTCCCCGTCATTAATCATTAGCTGATCGAGAAATAAAATTAATAAATATATTTATTCGCTTAACTATAGATGATTTTTAAAAATATTATTTAGGATCTTTATTTAGCATACTTACCAGCGTGAC
This sequence comes from Lymnaea stagnalis, assembly GCA_964033795.1. Classification (NCBI taxonomy): domain Eukaryota; kingdom Metazoa; phylum Mollusca; class Gastropoda; family Lymnaeidae; genus Lymnaea; species Lymnaea stagnalis. Next base: position 622,633 of record CAXITT010000448.1, on the reverse strand, counting down.
CCCCCCCCCCCCTCACAGCGGTTAACAAATTAAAATGATCACTAATAAACTCATTATTGACACAAACGGAATGATTGAAAGCAAAATACAGAAATACTTTAGATGTTAGTGTTTAAATTGGAACGAAGGGCTTCTTTTATTACTAATAATTTTTTTTCAATCAGCTTTAAGCTACTATATCTATCTATCTATAATTCGCCAGCAAAGGTCAAACACCACCAGGCTATATATAGATACGCCAGAGTGTGGTTAACTAATGAGTTCACTAGCGCGCAAAATATAATTCCCGATAACTACGCTAAATGATATGTAAATGTATTTTTAATAACGCAATTGCGTTTGGTGCGTAATACGTTCTTTTCGGAAATGGAAAAAAAAAATTCGGTTTAAAAGTGGTTGGGACATGAGAATATTACTATAGTTCATGAGCAATTCTGCGACGTATGCTACGTCGCGGGTCGACTAGTTATTTATAATTCCCATCACGTGACTTCACGTGCGGTGTCAACCAAGTTGGCGGCCATTGAGAAAATAGTGTCATCCACAATGACCATTTACCTATAATATAATATAAAATAAATGGGCGTAGGGCATGATACAATTGAAATTTTTTTTTTTCATAGGGCTATTCACTAATAACTAAGTTAGAACTTAGAATTATGAAAATAATTTATAATTTTTACTAGCTTCTTTTTTTCTGCTACGGCTAGCATCTGCGACTTTATACATAAATTAAATGTTTCTATCTAGGTCAGCAATTGAGAAACATTTTTTAAAAAAAAGCGATTACTATGTCTAAACTAAGTGACTCACTCTGGAAATTCTACTCCACACAGCTGTGTCAACTTTCTTGAGTGCCGACTAGCATCTTTTTGTTTTATTTTAGTATTAAGTAACTAAATAATAAAAAAATAAAAACATTAATTAAAGTTTATTTACATTCTTCAAGAATGGTTTAGGCAGCATGTTTTTTGTTTTTTTTACGAACTCACCTCAGCACAATTTACTTTCAGCTCCAGCTCAGGTCCGACAAAATTAAAAGGAGTTGAAGAGGTGTTGAGTGTTTAAAGAAAATTCTGTTATTTAAACTGAATCTCGGATCAGTGAGAAATTTTACCAGATCAAGCTCCTGGCAAGGAAAATATTGCTCCAGAGCTCTGGATCTCTAATTACAAATAACAATTAGAAATTGAATTTTCAAAAATCAACACCAAAAACACCCCCTCCCACCCCCCACGGTGGTATCATAGCAAATGGATGCCCCATAATGAAGCTAAAATGTTCAACTTTTTTCATGATTAAATTTACTTATTTACTTTACCGTAGGTCTATTATGAAATTGTTTTTCTGTGGCGACCCCTTAGGTCTACTTTTTAAATATTTACACATAAAAACATAAAACTTAGTTGACTTAGTAGGCCTATTATTCTGTTATAGTTATATTATAGACCTCTATTTTTCTTCTTTTGTATGTTGAAGCATGTGACTTTAAATACAACACATATTTAAATCGGCATCCTTCAATTGAGATATAATCACAGTATATAGCTTCCATTTCCGAAGGATACTGTTACATTGTACAGGTATAGTTAGGTTCTACTCCACATTCATAAATAAAAGAAAAAAAAATTATCAATATAATTTTTTGATTCATTTAAATTTAAATGTTAATTTGAAGAATTTTTTGAAAAGTTTTAAGATAGAAATGAGAAATTGCAGTAGACTTCTTCTCTGTCTGAGAACTGCCAGTGGAGCATAAGCCATTAACTATTACTTTCCAAGGCTTCTAGTCTCTAGATATCTTTTCCAGCTCTATCGCATCTTTATAACTGGGTACATTTTTGTCAAAATTCCTTTACCAAGGAAATAATTTCTGAATTATTCATTAAAATTTATAGTACACTCATTTGTAGTACTCTGCAATAGGTTTAAAAAATTATATTGATTACAATTATCGATAGTTTTATAATTTATATACTGGTACTCTAACAAAAATCTGCTCCAAACTATGACAGATAATATATTAAGGAGTGGTAATCTCCTTTCAAAAATAATTTAAATAATACAAGTCCAAGCACAGATTTCACAAGAACTCAGAAATAAAATTGTTAATATTTTATTAAAAATAAGCAGTGCTGATTGAAGTTATCAAGAAGCACTACCATTGACATTTTGCTTCGCTGATAATTCTGCTAACGCGTTGTGTGTTTCTAAATCACGTTGAAGCTGCGTGTTGTCAGAAGATTGGCTACGAGACTGAGGGTGATAAATAAAGATTGATCTCTGGAATCTCGCTGCCCTCGATCCGTCAGGGAATCTTACTAACAATTGAGTTTTTGAGTATCATTAGTTTGTTTTTTGTCTGTGTCCTGTGTCCGGTTTGTGTGGGTGTGTGTGTGTGCGCGCGCGCGCGTGAGTGTGTGTGAAGGAGCTTAAAAGCTTAGGTATTTAGATATAGTCATGTGTTCAACTCATGATTAATCAAGGCATACAATCAAAGACTCACACTGATAGAATTAGTATTGATGGGTTTTTAATATAGGATATATTATTATTATTTCCTTAACAATTCTCTTTCAAAAAAAAAAAAAAAAAAAAAAGAAAAAAATCTTTTTAAAAAAAAAAAAAAAAAAAAAGTTATCACAATGATGGACCACCAATAGATTAAGGAGCGAGAGAGAGAGAGAGTTAGAGAGAGATAGAGAGAGACACAAAGAGAGATAGAGAGAGACAGAGAGAGAGAGAGACAGAGAGAGAAAGAAAGAAAGAGAGAGAGAGAGAGAGCGATGGCGTTCATTCTGAATCATTCTTTATTGATCGAATAACTATGCCCTCCCCCTTTTTCCCGAAGCTCTGGTTATTCTCTGTCAAATGAAATTCATGTGTTGATAGTACACGATGCCATTATGCTGAAACAGAAAAATGAAATATACAATTTTTTATTTAAAATAGACGAAACATAGAAGGATACAATGTTTCTATGAGCATAAAATAAATTAAAAGAAAAAGAAAATTTGGTAACTTTTTAAAATAAAAAAAACAACATTTTTTTTTGTTCGTTGAATATGTATATGGGTTGGGGAGGGTTAAAATTTGACACAATCTTTATACAGTTGTATTAGGTATATGGGTTGGGGGTGGGTTATAAACATTAACAAAATCTCTATACAGTTGCATTTTGTATATGGGTTGGGGAGGGTTAAAATTTGACTCAATCTTCTTACAATTCTAGCAGGAAATGTCAAATCCCCCCTACGTCATCATTGTCAACTGTTCAAAAAGAAACCCGAACAAACTTTCCACCCTAGGAAAGATAAGTGTTTCTTGGGTCTGACCTTACGGGTGGTCAAGGCAAGATATTTAGTGCTTTTCTTGGGCTCTTGTCGTCATGTCGATCAATGACATGTTTGATAAAGAGGCGCTCGCCACGAACCCCCTGAAGCGTTACCCGGGGAACAGTACCACCGTGTAGGGGACCCGCGCTGAAAGGCAAAGGTAACGCACGGAGACTGCGTTAAATCGAGCACGATTGCATGGCTTCCCACCAAGTGCAGTCGAACTATTTTACTAAACGCAGAAACAGGTTGGGACATGATTACAGTTGCCGTATGGATATGAGGTGAAGGTGTGTGGCAACCTTTCACCGGTGATTCTAAATATGCAGTCTTGAGGGTACTGCTCCAAGGCAACCTCTCTCTCCCATCTACGGTGTGAATTAGTCGCGCCGTAGAATAACCATACAAACCCTAGTAGAGGGCGTCGGTCTTAAACAACTACGCGGTCCCCCCGGGGTGGTAAGGGGGGACTTTAGAGACGTTAAATATCCACCCCAACCCCTTAGAAAGTCCGGCCCTGTTGCTGCGTGAGCAGCAATCCGGCTGGCCAGGTGTTTCTTCTCTGGGGCTGCCACACTCAGCGGCCAATCGAGTGGAGGTCGAGTGTGGCGGTCTTAGGGGCGGAGCGTCCCTGGCGTGCCGCTTCGCGGCCCGATCGGAATAAAGACCACTGGGGGAGTGGTTGACGGCCGGTTTGGTTGGCGGGGTGGTGCGTTGGGGAGGACCATATGAGCCTCAAGGCTCGGTGTTCGCTGATTTTCTTAAGTTAGTTAGTTAGTGCTTTTCTTGTAAAACGTGTAGATAAAAAAGGTTTCACGAATAAACAGCGTAAGAGGCATATCGAAAGGATTTGGAAGAGATGAAGAGTTATTTAGAGCTGACTTTCTTCAAGAACCCCCCCCCCCCCGTCCCCGGGGGGGGGGGGGCATGGAAGGTATAAAAAGATATCGCATGCAGGATTTGGAGAGCACTATGGATTTAGCGATTTCCTGGTGTAAAAAAAAGAGGGGAAAAAAAAGGGAAATGTAAATGACCTGCCTAGCTTTATGGCACCAACTGTCATCGTATTCAACGTGTCTCTACAACACAACATTCTGAGAATTTTGGTCATTGTTTCCGTACGTGTCTCTGCTGGTTAACATCTATATGAAAGCAGAAGTAAAAGTTGCATGTAAATAAATCATTAGATATATCTCAAGTAAATCTCTCTATATAAAAGCCTAAAAACCACTCACCCATTCAGTGATCACGGGAATCTTAAGAACAGCAAGCCCTATGAAGTTCAATTTTGTCCATTTTGTCTTATACTCTAGGCCAGGCCTGCACAACTCATAATGTTAGGCGGGCCGTATTACTTTGTGAAAAACTTGTGCGGGCCAAAAGAAAATAGGGCAGGGGGCAAAGCTATTTAAAAAAAATAAGAAGAATAAAGAATATTACGTTACTTCGCGGGCCGCAAAATTTACAGAAGCATTTACATATCTCTTCAGGACATTCGTAGACGCAAATGCCTTCTGGATGGGAGAGAACTTCTCAATCGTCCATCTCCAAATAGGATATCGGGGATATGGGATATGGACACCTAAAGATATGCAATCCGGGTAATCTCTGTGAGGTTGTCAAAGATATGTTTCGAGTGAAAAGATAGCATACTTGGATTTAAGAAATGTATACAAGATTAATTAGATTTGGCATTAGGAGAGAGCTATTCTTACATCACACAAATTAAAAAAAAAACCACTGCAAACAAGCATTCATGAATGTTTATTGGATCAAATTCCTTCTGAGATGGTTGGACATCAGTCCGTGGACTCCGTGGTTGAGTTAGAGGACGGGGCTCACTTATACCTGTACGTTTCCTTCACAGTTTAAACCGAATAAGGATTCAACCATCCACATAAACCTCTCGAATAAGGATTCAACCATGCACATAAACCTCTCGAATAAGGATTCAACCATGCACATAAACCTCTCGACTAAGGATTCAACCATGCACATAAACCTCTCGAATAAGGATTCAACCATGCACATAAACCTCTCGACTAAGGATTCAACCATGCACATAAACCTCTCGAATAAGGATTCAACCATGCACATAAACCTCTCGACTAAGGATTCAACCATGCACATAAACCTCTCGAATAAGGATTCAACCATGCACATAAACCTCTCGACTAAGGATTCAACCATGCACATAAACCTCTCGAATAAGGATTCAACCATGCACATAAACCTCTCGAATAAGGATTCAACCATGCACATAAACCTCTCGAATAAGGATTCAACCATGCACATAAACCTCTGTCTGAAATTCGTACTCCAATCATCCTGCTGCGCAATCTCACAGCCCTTTAAATTTTATGACGACAACCAGCTGACAACCAGCTGACAACCAGCTGACAACCAGCTGCGGGTTAAGACCTTTAATAGAAATGTCAGGGAAGAAACCATCTTCACATACTTTGGGCGAATGAAAGATTTTTTAATACTACGATTTCTTACAATGGTCTCCGACTGCCACCTTTATATATAGTTCAAGAGACTGAAGTTTTCTGTCCAAGTCTGCTGCTCCTTGATAATAAACAAAGCTCAAGGGTCAAGGATTGTTTGAGTCTGAGCATCATTATGAAACTCATTATTTTGATGGTCAGCTTAACAAAAAAAAAAAAAATGCCGCATGACCGCAACACGTGAACGATTTTAAAATAGCAAATGATTCATGCGGGCAGAAGACATGAACTACAAGCGAGGTGGCTTTGGTAATTCTGAGGGCAGGAGGAGTTTTAAAAAAAACGAGACACGATTCTTCACAGCAGAGACACTAAGTTGATGCGGATCAACAAAATCTTATCGTCCTTACGAGTCCTCTTATTCTTATGTTCTGCCTCGGTGAAGATGGTCACAGCATCGGCGTCCCAAACAACCAGTGTTTCTTTCAGCTATATCTCCGGGAGGGCAGTGCCTTCCCCTCCTCGCGGGGAAAGTCAAGCGCCCCCCCCCCCCCGGTAAAAACAATAGAGCGATTATATATTTCNCCCCCCAAAAAAAAAAACCTAAACCCCCCCCCCCCCCTCCACCCCCAAAAATCTGAAGTGCCCCCCCGGGGGAAAATTTCTGAAAGAAACACTGCAAACAACGTGATCCAAATTCCAAAGTCATTTTTACGAAAAAAAGTTCTGTTTCAGACTTCCATTATTACCGAATCATGGAAAGACAAGACCAAGAAAACTACATCCTACCCTATGTGTAATTCCGTCTAACACGCGGCTATTCTGTCAGTACAGTATATTAATGAATTGAAGGCAATACAAATATTTTACAAAAATAACAATTGGCCTCAGTAATGAATTGTATTTGTAAATATGTCTATTTGTGAATGTCTAAATATATCTATTTGTGACATGTCTAAATATATCAATTTGTAACCTGTTCAAATGTCTACATATATATTTTTGTGACTTGTTCAGATGTCAATATATATATATATATATTTGTGTCCTGTTTGATCCCAAACTGATGCATAATACTTTCAAGCGGGATAAGAGTTTGTAGTTTTCAACATTGTCATTACATTCCCCCAGTTCCGTATTAGAATAGTTTATTTTGTGAGACAAAAGTATTTACAGTAGGCCAATTTAACGTACATTGAATTGTGAGGAAACTATGAAAGCATCTGTTTGAATCTTTTAGAAATATTACATCCTTTTACAAACATACAGCTCACCAATCATCTCTCACTGTTTCACACGAGTTAATCAATCGACTAACATCCCCCAACCGCATGCCACGTGACCACTTACCGCAACAGCTCTTTCCGGACTGATACCAGACTCACTGCTGTCGTCTTCCCTCCGTGTCTATCCGAGGAGATGAAAGCGACAAGTTTGAATGACATTACAACAACATAACGTAAGCAAATTATACAGTCAAGGCCATGCCGACGACACAATTAACTGAATGTCATGGCAACAACACGAGCAAATAAAGGCCATGCCGACAACATCATCGATTGAAGGTGGTGTCAAGAAAAAGAATGAATGGCGTTTAAACAACACCCTAAATAAAATAAAATGTGTCATCTATTAAGTACGCATCTTGCACATTTTCATGTAAATTATTTAATGAATGAAATAATTTTTATACTATTTTCATTCTTTCAAAATTCCCCACCATTAGGAAAACATTTTTTTCCAATCCTTGACTTATCATTAAATTCATGTCTATATCTGAAAGTTACATTTTGGAAAGTTTCAATAACATATTAAAGAAACACAACCAAACGATGGAGATCGCCAGTTACAACATACGCATTTAAACGTAACAGTACCTCAGATGATACTCTATCAACTCACCTGCGGCGTAAGTGATTGTAAAAGGTTCTTCAGTCTATTCGCCAGCATCACATTGTAGTGGCGACTGATGTAGTGCTGGAAGTTCTCAGCCTTGTTCCACGCCTGTCCAGCCTTACCCTGTGGTGACCAGATATCGACAACACTAAGCTCTTGTCCCTTTGCTTAGTCTAGCAACAGAAACCTGTTGAAACTTTTCCCTGACACAAGACTTAGTTAGTGAATAAGCAGACACCATTGTCTTTTTTTCCTTTGTATATATTATTTAATTGAAAGGTTTGAGAAGCGGTTGTAGTTTGAGTCTCTGTGGTGAGGGGTTCGTTAGACGTCATGCGTTAGAATTCTCTGAACTGGACACAATTCGTGCAATCGTATCTCTAAGAATTTGATTGCAAAACACAGAGACCACATGTTAGCAATCAATGTAGCTATGAGGAAGAGGAAAATTATTGTAATTTTATTTATTTAATTACGTTTTGCATGAGTTGAACACCTCTTTGCAATTAAAGCTAATAAAGACGGAGAGAAATGAATGGACTAAAAGTTATAGAAATAGAAACGATATAAAAATTTACCACAAAGGTAGAATCAGTGTTGAGGTCCAGTAAACGGTTTCCAATAATGTCCAGAAGAGTGTCTCCACCAATTCGAATCCCCAGAAGAGCTCCGGTCACCCCGTGTGCGGACATTAACATGACGCAGGCTGTTAGTAACATCTGAAATGAGAGGAACAATAACTCAGTGGTGCACTGCCCTTTGAAAACAAAGGATACGTTTGTTTTGAGCTCTCAAAATAAAGTTTTGAAAAAAAAATATCTTGCCGTTAAAGTGCGAATCAACCAATTTTGAAATTATCTTTATAATTATGTTGTAATAGTTTTAAACCCAATTACTGCTTATGGATCATTGATTGAGATTTTTTATTAATTAATTACTGTTTATGTATAATTGATTGATGTTTATATATCATTGATTACTGCTTGTGTATCAAAACAAAGACTTTATTCTTTGAATAGTATTCGCTTAATGTACAAGTAGGACATGTATTTATTTTCCGATACCATTTTTTAAATATCTTCGCAAGACTGAAAGGACATCAACGTCTACTAACACAAACATCTTTTCACTATTATATTGTATGTAAAATATTTATGGCATGCCTACCATGTCTGTTGTTGTTGTTTTTTTTTACTCCCACTGCTGCCGTTGAAAATGTACATAGCAAACGTGTGTCCAGTTTTTATACGTTGCCTATTCCTTGGCAACCAAACAACGTCTTAGTGTGCGACGCCACTCTTTGTGGAAATCGCAATTTCAATTTGACCCTTATTGCTTACCTAGGACAACAAATGTTTCAAGCATTGTCGGAACAATAGAGGCAATGTGACCAAGGAAACTACAAGAGTACGGAAATATTTGTATAGGTATTGTCCCTTTGAGCATTGATAACGAGTGGCTCTGAGAAGATGGGCTGCAGATTGCATCGATAAAGCGCTTTAGACAAATAGATTGTTACGAGCGTGCGAGGAAATGTCCAGACTTGTTAGATTTTGCCAGTGTAATGCTAATCCGAGTGTTTGTGTTCACCAGCGGACAAAGAGCTGGATTGACTTTGGTGAGTCATCCACAGTTTGTGTTATTTTGGTGGCGGGGAAGGCTGTGTGGTCTAAATAGTGTCAATTCCAAGCTTAAGAAATCGGCTAAACAGTGCCAAGCTTAAGGAAATGGGCTAAACGGCGCGAAGTTAAGGAAATGGGCTAAACGGTGCCAAGCTTAAGGAATGGGCTAAAAGGTGCCAAGCTTAAGGAATGGGCTAAACAGTGCCAAGCTAAAGGAAATGGGCCAACAGTGCCAAGCTTAAGGAAATGGGCTAAACGGCGCCAACCTTAAGGAAATGGGCCAACAGTGCCAAGCTTAAGGAAATGGGCTAAACGGTGCCAAGCTTAAGGAAATGGGCTAAACGGAGCCAAGCTTAAGGAATGGGCTAAACGGTGACAAGCTTAGGGAAATGGGCTAAACAGTTCCAAGCTTAATGAATGGGCTAAACGGTGCCAAGCTTAAGGAAATGGGCTAAACGGGGCCAAGCTTAATAAATGGGTTATGCGATGTCAAGCTTAAGTAATGGGCTAAATGGTGCCAAGCTGAAGGAATGGGCTAAACGGTGCCAAGCTGAAGGAATGGGCTAAATGGTGCCAAGCTGAAGGAATGGGCTAAACGGTGCTAAGCTTAATGAATGGGCTAAGCGATGTCAAGCTTAAGGAATGGGCTAAACGGTGCCAAGCTGAAGGAATGGGCTAAACGGTGCCAAGCTTAAGGAAATGGGCTAAACGGTGACAAGCTTAATGAATGGGCTAAGCGATGTCAAGCTTAAGTAATGGGCTAAATGGTGCCAAGCTGAAGGAATGGGCTAAACGGTGCCAAGCTGAAGGAATGGGCTAAACGGTGCCAAGATGAAGGAATGGGCTAAACGGTGCCAAGCTGAAGGAATGGGCTAAACGGTGCCAAGCTGAAGGAATTGGCTGAAGGGTGCCAGGTTAATTAATGGGCTAAACGGTGCCAAGCTTAAGGAAATGGGCTAAACGGTGGGCTAAACGGTGCCAAGCTGAAGGAATGGGCTAAACGGTGCCAAGCTGAAGGAATTGGCTGAAGGGTGCCAGGTTAATTAATGGGCTAAACGGTGCCAAGCTTAAGGAAATGGGCTAAACGGTGCCAAGCTTAATGAATGGGCTAAGCGATGTCAAGCTTAAGGAATGGGCTAAACGGTGCCAAGCTGAAGGAATGGGCTAAACAGTGCCAAGCTGAAGGAATTGGCTGAAGGGTGCCAGGTTAATTAATGGGCTAAACGGTGCCAAGCTTAATGAATGGGCTAAGCGATGTCAAGCTTAATGAATGGGCTAAACGGTGCCAAGCTGAAGGAATGGGCTAAACTGTGCCAGCTTAATGAATGGGCTAAACGGTGCCAAGCTGGAGGAATGGGCTGAACGGTGCCAATCTCTATCAGTACATCTTTTTTCCCTCGGGTTCACCAGATTCATTGAGTAAAAAAAGGGGGTGGGGTTGGGTTGGGTTCGTTGTCAATGGAACCACCTGATTTTTCTAACAAAATATCACATGATTTGTCATTTTGTCCTGCAATGTCTAAAAAATCGTCAAACAAAAGAAAATGATGTTTTTAAAAAAAAACAAAAACTTTTTCCTTTTTCGATAGCAACCCCCCCCCTTCCCTGATTTCTGCCCATTGCATTTAAATAAATTAATTTGTTTGTGCTCAGATAAATTAGGCACTGCATTGATATTTGTATGGACATAAAGTGAAATATAATTCCGTTACGGCAAGTTGTTTACCGAGCCGGCGCATGGGCCTGCAACCCCTGCGACTCGGATATTTAGGGAAGCCAAAGTTGTAATTTGTAAACAAATTAACGAACAAATTTGAATGCAAGGTGCACAAAACCAAAAAGGGCTAAGTGAGGAAAAGGAGGGGGGCCTCCAAAAGGGACGTGACGGCTATGGTTGTTCTGCTTAAATTGAATTATAATTCACTTTGGTTTCTAATTATTGTATTATAATTCAGTTTCGGTTTTCTGCATTCATTAAGCAAGATTTTTTCCCCCCAAAACTTTGTACATTGCATCTTGTCCAGGGTTCATTTTCTTCAGTCTATTGGTCTGACAAGAAGCTCGTTGGTCTGTGATTCTTGTTCATCTTCCTCTCAGCAAAATAACTTTTGTACGCAAATAAGACTCGAACAGTTAGCATGCTACACATTTTTTTTGTACCGTGTCATATCTCACCTGAATGATATGTAAACACGTTAGTTTACCTGTGTACGACGAGGTATCCTAATTTTGTCGACCATACCTTTCAAGGTGTACACTGTCTTTAAGAAAAAAACAACCCTGTGTTTCCGCGGTGGGCAATCAAAAAAAAGTTATTTTTAAAATTTTCAGATCGTCACACTTCTTGTCCAATTGTCCACATGTGGCCATTGGCCAACGTATTGCCCATCGCTACTCGATCTCGTATTTCGTAATCCAAGGTCACAGCTCTGCTCGAACTATGTTATATAAACATACAACCTTGTTGTTCAAGCACGAATTCTGACCAGATTCAAACTCATGGTTGATGCCTGCTCCTTTTTTCCCTACGAGCGGATTGTCAACGGTCTTTATTCACAGCAGCTCAGTGGTTCTGTTAACTCATTCATCAAACATTATGTTGGTGTTACTCAAACATGCATACAGGGACCCACTTATGCAGGTTTCTCTAGGAGTTCAAAATTTTTTAGATGAGCCAAGTTAATATTAATCTTAAAATTCAATCAATACTTGTTAATTTTTATTTGCTAACAAGGCAACAAGATCGTTTCTTTGTTCTACAATCAGGGACGTCATTTTGGTTAGGGCAGGGGGATTAGCACCACTCCCCCCCACCCCCCGGAATTTTCAGGTTTTATTTTATTTGCTATGTAATGTGGCACCTCCAGAAATAAACCCAACAAGCCCGCCAAGTTTTTGTTTTGCTCCCCCCCCCCCATGAAAAACCTGAAAAAATCTTTCAGATTTCCCACCCGACCCCATGTTTCTAATTTCCTTATATGTTTATATTTTGAGTTATTTTATCAATTTGCTATGTTTCTTTCCTTTCAATAATATGTGAAGGCTGAATGTAATGTTACCACATCACATATAGATCGTGGATTTCGTTTATAGAAATATTTTTTTCAACCACTTTAATAACCATCGATATCGTGCACACAACCGGTATTTCTATCATTTATTAAATTCGATTTTATTCGTGGCTGGATGGCAAAATATTCGAAAGGCTTATTGATCCATTTCCTGTCAACACATCAAACTGGAACTTGGCACATAGACTCATTACCGGTTACGACACATTATGTCAAACATTCATCACCACCCTCAAAAAATCTGTTTTTCCCCCTGTTTTAGAAGGGGAAGATGAAGAAAAAAATATGGTTTCCCGTAATAAAATATCCGATAACGGCACTAAATGAAATTCTTTTATAAAAAAAAATGATAAATATCGCCATTGCGTTTTGTGCGTAATATTAATTTTTTTTTTCTGAAAAAGTTGGTGAAATAAATCTGCGATGCAAAAGCGGGAGGGATATCAGTATATGAATTTAAAATAAAATAATTTTAAAAATGCATCTAAAGGATTTCTACGTAAGATTTTGTTTTTATTTGGGTTGTATTTATTATCACTGAACATGAACGTTAAACAAAAAAAGATTACACACTTTTTTTTTATGCATCCCAAGTAAATGAAATTAGGTGCTTGAAAAAAAGGGGCGAGTTTCTTTTCAAATCAAAGTCAGTCAAAGCTGCAGAAGTAATCATTGAAACGTATGTCAATTTTGGATATAGTGGCAGCAATAAAAGTGTCACACGCTGCAGTCATACACTTTTCCTGGAAGATTTTATGGCCAATATAAAAACAAAAAGAAGGAATCTCTCTTCAATTACTTGCTGTCTTAATTAAAACGTCTTTTCACGCAAGGCTTTCCAGATACCAATAAAAGCCATCAGAATCGACCTTCATTTTCCACGTCATTTCATGCAAACGATGTAAGGTTTCTTATGGACCTCTTTAATTCATGGTGCCCAATATCACAACAAGGTCATATCATGGAGTCAATCAACACATACACACACACACACACACACATATATATATATATATATATATATATATATATATATATATATATATATATATATGTATATATATATGTATATATGTATGTTTGTGTGTGTGTTTTTTTATATATTTACACACACACACACACACACATATATATATATATATATATATATATATATATATATATATATATATGTATGTATGTATGTATGTATGTATGTATGTATGTATGTGTATGTGTTGATTTATATATTGCATAATGGTTTACAATTTTTACGCTTAACTAATGGTACATATACTGAACAAATCTTAAGTTGATGGTCTGGAGTTCAATCCCCACCAAAGCCCACTCAAGCAAAAACGTCACCAGCATCCCGGGTGGATGGGTCTCGTTAACCTCGGATGGCAACACACCTAAGAGAAGGAAACTCTGAAGTCAAAACCCGGAAACGGAGTCCTGTAGGCGGATACCATTGGTACAATGAACCATTCTGACTATTCCCGTGAAGCCACTGATGCCAAGCTGTATCATCCAAATGCCGTTCCTTTGGGTTAGCCAGCGGCGTGGAGAAAGGTGATTTGCTGTTGGGACCCAGCTTATAATCCTAGAAGAATAATCCCACGCCTTGTGGATTTCGTTCTGCAAAATCAACACCATCGTGACATTGTGACGGACGGATGCCAGCAACCCCCCCCCCCCCCCCCAAAAAAAAAAAAAAAAAAAAAAAAAAAAAAAAAAAAAATCCCCCCACAAAAAAAATAAATAAATAAAATAAAATAAAAAATGGTACTTATAGGAATACTCTAAACAAAACAGATTACCCATTGAAGGTGAAACTAGCTATAACTTAAAAAAAAACACCGTATCCGGAAATTTGACCGAAAGCAATTTCTTCGACGTTAAAATTGATCGACGGTAATTTGATCGAACGGAAATGTGGTCGAATTTTTTTTTCTTCAGTGTTTTACGTTAAAATTTTGCTTCAAATTTCTTTTTGAAGGCATTATTTCCTTTTGTTATATAATATAGTGCGTTCAAAAAGAAATTTGACGAAAATTTTGAAGTGTGAACCGGAAAAAAAATTCGACCAAATTTCTATTCGATCAAATTGCCGTAGATCAATTTACCGTCGACAAAATTTCTTTCGATCAAATTTCCGGTAACAAAAAAGTACATATTTGAAGCAAAATTTTTATATCATCGACATATTATCACAAGCCTCACATTAATTGTGTTTAATTTATAGCTGCAAAACTGCAAATACATTTTTGGCAAGTGATTACGCTTCTTCCTTTCCATAACGATAATTCTACTTGATCCTTTGAAGGAATTAGCTTAAATAATCTACGTCTATTCGTTGGCTGGTCAGATGTTTTATTTCAGTCGACAAGCTTTTAAATGTGCAACTGTGGTCATCAGCTTAAATATATTTTTTTCCAACGACATGAACAACAACAACAACAAAAAAAAAAAATAAAAAATAAAAAAATAACACAGCCACGTTTTGATTGTCGCGTTCTCTGGTATTTGTTATTGCTGTGATTGCTGATGGAGGATTTCTGCCCCAAACGCTCTTTTGATCGTCTTGCACCGTTGTATATCCTTGTCTTACTTATCTCATCCACGTGGCATGATCGCCGTCTCTACTTTATAATACGTTAATGTATTTAACTAGCTTTGTTAGCTGCTAGCCCCGCCCGCCACCCAACGCTAAACTTGTAGTTTTCCGTCTTCAAAATGTGCATACAATATACAGCTGTATTTAAGAAATAGCAAACAGACGATGAGGGATATGTTCAATAATTTTTTTTTATTTCATCAAAATTCGTACAACGTCACAGTTTCCGTTTGTCAAGAGGTTTTCTTGCTTGTTTTGAAGAGGAATCATATTAAGCTGAAAATTTAAAACAATATAATTTAAACACTTCATTAATAGACCAATATTTTTTTTTTTTGGGGGGGGGGGCATTATTGTTATAATTTTATACCTCAGATTTGAAATAGGTGAAGTTTAACGACTTTAATGTCTTTTATTGCAGATAATAAAATATATAGTAGTTTTTTCCCCTATAATTTTATCATTGCAACATGTGGAAGAGCGAATGTTTCGAGGTTGTTAACATTCTTCATTGTACGTTTAAAAAGCACATCTCAAAACATCCTTTTTTTTTTAGAAGAATGGAAATTTCTAGTACATTTCAACGTCTCGTTTCAATAGCGAAAGCTTGTTATTTAATTAAAGCTTGTTAGTTTCTGCAATTATGAGCGTTTATCTTAATTATTTTCTATGCATTGGCAATGGGTTAGAAACTGAGATTATCAAATAATGTTGGTGCCTACTGCGGCATTCCTTTGAGAGTATTTACCTGGGTCGACGCGGAATCCTAAGGATGGACACAAGCAGCTGGATGTCGAGTAGGTTTTAGTTGGTAGCTCAGCCAGGGTGTTGGCAGAGGCCGTGGGGTACACGCAGATGAGTTCCATGGCGCCGTTGCAGTCTGTCACCGACAGGATGTTGGCGGCTGTCGAGTAGACACCGACGATGTCGTTGGCCTGCACTGTGATCTGATTGGCTGCCGGAACCTTCCAGCCCCATCTGTAGTCAGCGTCAGAAGTGATGGAGTTGGCGCCAATGTAGTTGTAAGCAGTGCTGTGACAGAAAATGTTCTTTGATGGAATTTTTATGGAGGTGTATTTACCAGCGGAGCAAGTTTATTGATAGAATGAGTGCCAACATAGCATTTGAAATTAGGGCTTTGATACAGTCAATTGAACTTGACTGTTTTTAATTTTTTTTTTAACTGCACCTTCCGATTTAAAGAAAAAAACAGATTTAAATAATAATTAATTCAAGAATTAAGTTGTCCTACCCGTTGTTCCTATACACCAAGAAGTTCAAATTACCAGGAGTCCTGCTGTAGTAGTACCAAGTACTGATTTTACCAGAGAATGGAACCCTGCAAAATTTTACAACAAATTTTTAACAAAATATAATAATGACAATCTTTCAAAAAGAAATATAATAAATATCATAATTTACAATGGACATTCCTTTAAATTTGCAAGCGTAATAAATGAATGTAAATCTGAGATTCATTACTTTTGGCATACATTATTTAAATAAGCAGGCATATAATATACATTAAATCGTTAGAACTGTAGCTTTGGTATTGAATTCAGAAATATATAAATCTATTTTATCTTTTTTTTTTGGATTTTCAAAAAAAAAAAAAAAAAAAAAAAAAAAAAAAGAGAAATATAGGACCTATAGCCAGCTGTGTCCAGAAGCAAAGCAAGTTTAGCAGGCAAGACTTCCGTACGTTTTCTCACGAAGTTAAGGTTGATATCAACAGGTGAAGGTTGAGCTGTTAGACAAGAATTTTAAAAATGTGTAAATTTTCGATTTTCCATGCCATCTATTGTTGTCGCATAATACCTATATTATCTAGTGTTATTGCGTATAGCATAATCATTTTAAAATGACTTTAAACTTCAAAATGCTTTCTTTTTCTGAATACTTTTATTGTAGTTTGTCTTGTAGCTTAAAAGTTATCTTAAATTGATTTGGTTACACTAGAAACTCTTACGTGATGGCACCCAAATAAAGTCTATCATTCTAGATCATTGGTGCTCACACTCCCCAAATTATCCGCGACACTTTAATACAGTTCCTTATGATGTGGTGAACCCTGACACATAATTTCTTTATTTTCAAATGGTTTAAGGCAACCCCTGTGTAAGGGTCGTTTGACCCTGAAAAGGGTCGTGGCCTACAGGTTGAGAGCCGCTGTTCTAGATGGACCTGACTCTAACTAGTTTCTCTACACTGACGTCACTCACCTAGGCACACGAGCTCTGATCCCAACAGGTTCCCAGTGGAGGAGCAGGCCCTGGCCTTGTCCCCGGATGCGTAATAGTAGCCAGTGTTGCAGTCAAAGGTCATGACCTGTCCGGGGTTAATGGTGGCCGAGGCCGATGTCCTGGTGTAGTTGGTGCTACTGGGTGTAGAGCAGGTTGCTCCACCTGAGCGATGAGAAAGTAGAATAATTATTGAGAGCTAGGTCTAAAGGAAATACACATGCTGTTAATTACAATATTGGATGACATAGTTCAAAAATTGTTGTACCGAGTTATCGAAAATGTATAATGTTGATTCTCTTTTCTTACATTTCCAATCAGTAATTGTATTGATGTTTTCCGTGTCACCTGAAAACGTCACTTCCTTGTAATAAATGTTATTTTTTGTTGGTATCGAGAGACCAATTATTGTCAAATATTGTTATTTTCACACGTCCTTTCTTTCAACTCATGTCTTATAATATAACATATTAATTTATTATTCATGTCACGTGATTGAGCTCGTGTTGGAACTGACCAGCGCAGTCTCCGCAGGATTTGGCGCAGTACTGATCTGAACCGGAGACAGTCTTGGCGTGAAAGCAGTAGTTAGGGAAGGCAGCGAGAAGGGCGTCACAGAAGCTCAGCTTGTTGGAGCAAAGTCCTGGAATAGATTGTTTAACACATATCTTTCATGTGAGCAGTGTCAAAATATTTGTCAAGAAATCACCTTATTCTATCATAATCCACTTGATCAAGACAACACGAAGAACACCCCCCCCCCCATTTCATCGAATTAATTGTGGGCCTATATAATAATCTTAATATATTTAATCTAATCATATCTCTTAATCATTGCTGCATAATATGTGCGTAATATTTTCTTTTGTTTTTCCATACTCGTAGGTGAAATAAATTTGCGCGTAAAAGCTGTTGGCTCATTAGAATACTCATACAGTTCAAGGGAGTGACAAATAGGGGCGTCTGCAAGCCTTGAGGCGGAGCACCAATTGGGGTTCTTATAGAGTGTGTTACTTGTCTGCATGTTTTGTCAAATTTTCAACCCCAGCTCCCATTCCTCGATATTACATTTTATAAAGAATTTATATGAAAAATCTTGTTTTTAAGGGATGTTTAATTAAGACATCATCACTTTGAAGTAAAATTAATTCGGCAACTTATTAGGTGAATTATAATGTATCGTTCTTAGTGATAATAATATATCCCACGAAATGGACATTCCAACAAGGGAATCCAAATATGAGATAACGGTATCCCCCCCTCCCCTAATATCAAAGATGTATAACCTTTCATATGATACCGTGAGCAGTTCAAACGACCCGGAATTCCGTAATTTTTGTCAATTTTGATTTTTGAAAAAAATTAATTAAAATACCTTTTGTATCAACGTTAATTTTACACTTGCAAAGTACACGCAATGTGACAGTTTACACTGTGTCAGTGACCAAAACTGACATATTGTTTCTTCACTGAATTCTCATACAGTCTTGCTCAACTCTGACGTACATGAGTGTAAAGTCGAGTTCCCCCACATCCTCCTACCGCGTATACTGTTTAAAAAGATTTAACGCCAGCCACCACTCACCATTGCTGTCAAGCTGACACATGTAAGGACAGGCGTGCGTTCCCTCACAGTCCATGGTCTTCCAGCCGCCCTGATTGTTGCCAGCCTCGTACTCGGCGATGAGCTTGATGCAGTCGTAGGACAAGCTGTTTTTGACTAGTGGGAATAAAACATAGGGACAGCAGAATTATAGAAGGGTAATGCTTTAAGTAATATTTAGTAGTTTTCAATGTCACAATAGCTTACTTGTACAAGCAAGTTTTTGCAAGAGCTTTCTTGCAAAAGCAAGTAAAACAAAAGGTTACTTGTAGTTGAAAATATCACAATGGCTTAATTCTAGTAAAAATTCCAAAACATTTATTATGTGAGGTAGAAACTACCACAATAACGCTCCTAAAGAAGGAAACACCACAATAGCTTACTTGTAGTAGAGGTCCAGTTGAAGTAGGTCATCGTTATACTTGAATCTGTGAATGTCCAGGGACCTGTCGTAGAGGTCAGGCGTCCACTTATCCAGTTGCCGTGTGCGATTCTGTGTGTTAAAGGATATAATAACATGGTCAGCGATAAGATCAGGGCTTCTTTCAGCTATATCTGGGGGGGGGGGGGGCACTACCCCCGGGGAAAGCCAAGTGCCCACCTGGAGCAAAAATATGTCCAACAAAAAATCAACTGGCACTGCTAGCACTGCCCTCTGAAGTACCCCTCACCCATCGGGGGGGGGGGGATTTTTTTGGGGGGGGGGGGGCAACACCCCCGGGGAAACCCAAGTGCCCACCTGGAGCAAAAATATGTCCAACAATAAATCAACTGGCCCTGCTAGCACTGCCCTCTGAAGTACCCCTCACCCATCGGGGGGGGGGGAATTTTTTGAAATAATCCCTGGATAAGATAAGGGACTAGTGAAAGTAATTTGGCGATGTCAGTAAACATAGGTAATACAATTTTGGATGAGGTTGAATTACTAACACAGGTCGGAGCAAGCACATCAGAACTGCTGAGGCATAAATCTTCCCATTAGAATTAGTCAGAGCCTATTCCTTAAACCAGATGTTTAAAATCCAAAATGAAATATAAGAACAAGGTATGCTAAACTTGAATTAATAGACAGGATAAACAATTTGCACGTTTCGGCTTAGAGCCCTCACCAGCAAAAAGCAAACAAAACAAATAGAAATAAAACGTGAAGCACCACAGTAAAAAAAAAAAAAAAAAAAAAAAAAAAAACAAAAAAAAAAAAAAAAAAAAAAAAAAAAAGAAACTTTAGAGATTTCATTTTGTTTCCAGAAATCTCAAAATTATAATGGACATATTATTGGATATATGACTGGAAACGTAAATGGTAGTATAACTGGTAACATAAATGGCCATATGACTGTCATTTGACTGGAAATATGAAGTATATGTATATCATAATGTGAAGGATTTTCGTGATATTTCCATGAGCTAACAGGAAGCACCGACTGTTACACCGCAGACAATTTGTTTGTATCCGTATGTTCCCCGGACGGGTTGTTCCCACCTAGACTTCTCCAATAATGCTGGTTATTAATCTTTTTATATTAACTTTGCTTTTGTTCGTGGGTTTCTCCGTTGAAGGCAACATTTTTCGGACCCACTTCCCGTCATCGTGTCGAACTGAAACTTGGCCCATAGACTCGTTGCCGATGGCAACACATATTTGTAGCTCTACAACCCCAGCCCCCCCCCCCCCCCACAAAAAAAAAAATCTGTTTTTTTTTTTNGTGAACTAAATCTACGGTGTAAAAGCAGGTGAATCATTAGAATAGTATTGTAATTCAAGGGCGTGAAAAGATGTATGGTTGTGAGCCTTTTTGTTTGAAAAAGGGGGGGGGGGGGGCACTAATTGGGATTATTATAAAGTTCGTTACTTGTATGCTTGTTGTTTTTTTTTCAAATGTTCAGCCCCACCCTTCCTGGCTCTAAGGAATTAAAAGAAGAAAAGTGTTTTTAGTTGTTTTTTTTTAAAATTTCTCTTCAACTCACGTGCTCCCCACATAAGCTTTGTAGTTCCTAATCATCTGCTGATCAGTCAGATCCTTGACACGGAAGAGAGTTCCAGAAGATGCTAAACTCGCGCAGGTGGCTCTGGACGCGTTCCACGTTTTGTTGTCGGTAAAGTACTGGAAGCATCGGTCGCCGTAGGTCACCCAGCCGAGGGGGCACTCTGCCAGGAGATGGTAAACATTATGCATTCGTTTTTAAAAAAGTAACTTTATGTTGTTTGGTTGTGAAATGAAAAGTGACGGAACATTTCATTTTGGAAGCGAGGCTTAAAATACATTTATTAAAAAAAATATTTAAAGAGACAAAGAGAACAACGATAATTGCAAGAATTAAAGACGGTAGGAATGACAAATCAGCAACAGTAGCAACACACACACCATCAAACACACTCGATCAATTACAAAAGAGATCTGATTTTTAAAAAAATGCGTAAAGAAAGCTATCTTCTAAAGTATGATCTAACGCAATTGACAAAGTTAGCTGTATATTTAACAAATGAATGAATTCTTTTAGAATCAATTAGTTTTTAAAGTTCATTGCAGCTACGTTATGCAAGGGTTATTGAACAAAAAAAGAGTATTACTTTCAGATCCAAAGTTCAAGGTTTGTTGATTGTTATCTTATTAGAAAGATAACATTCAGTTAGAACTATTTGCCAGAATATAGTGGCAAAAAAACAACACACACACACACACAAAATAAACCGGAAAATAATGGTGGGGGAATGTCGCATAAATGATTCAAATGAACTGAGAACGTCTGGACAGCACCTGTGCAAGCCTTTGTTAGTGTGCTCCATCCACTGCTGGTGCACAGAATGGTGTTGGTGGCTTGGGTAAAATTGACTTTCGTGCACTGAATCTGGACTCTCTCGCCTTCGTTGTAGATGGATTTCAACGTGCCGACCAGTGAACCATCAGATGGGATGGTGGGAGGTCCGCATGTTCCTGGGTCAGATATAAATTTGTTTAATTTTTTTCTTCCAGTAGCTACGACACATACTTGCCAGGTTTAATTTTTGGTTGTTTTCATATCTGAATATCTATATATATATATACTAAAATAAATGACCCGATGTTATCGGGATAATAATGGTAGGTCCTTTGCGATAACTTCTCACTGCTATTGTAAAATCTCATCACAATTCATAACTTTAAAATGTAATTATATTTAAGTTTCTAGCATCATTAAGTTTTGAGAAGTGTTTATCTGCTATATATGATTCACGTACCCTACACGCTTTCACGCTCTTAAACTACTTTTCCCCATCTAAACATGACCTTAAATTACCCAGTCTTAATGATCACTAATTATATCACTTTTGTCACTAAAGAAGTTAATTGAGAGACAATTGCTACGCTAGAGAAATACTTTAGATTTACCCCTTTTCGTGCCCTTTAATTAAAACATTTTCTCTCAAATTTTTTTAATTTACAACAAAAACACTATATAAGATATAAATAAATATTGTATTACAGGAATTCGATATATATTGATATCTTCATCAAAAATTTAAACACATTTTTGCCTTTTTTGAAAATTATACATTATCAGAAAATCGTTAAAAAAAAAAAGAATTCTTTTAACTAAGAAGAATCTCGCAACTGTTTTTCACGCCTATATCATCAGATTTGATTGTCTTTAATAAAAAAAAATAATTGTTAATCTCATAAAAATACACACCTCTTTACTTTTTGCAAAGTAACAACAAAAATATATTTTCATTTTTTTAAAAAGAAAATATTAATACATTTTCTTTTGTCAAAATTTAATTTTCAAGTGTGTAAAATGATTGGGTTTTGATATTCATGGATATACTTATATCAATGTACCCAAGATTTGTTAACGCCATTGATTTTCTTAATTGGTAAACATATGTTTATTTGTAAAATGAGAATTTAACAACTCTTTTTAAATGTAATACTATAGGATTTAAATATATATATGTATGTATATACCCAAGAAGGTTAATTATTAATCAATTAATTCCTTTATTTTGGGACGTATCTTGTATTGCCTTGGGTAAAATGAACATACCAATATTTGTCTTTTTCCTGTTTGGTTTTTACAATTATGTTAAAATCACTTCCTTTCTACTACTCTTTATTTTGTTTTTGTCTGGTTTTAGCTCCCTCTCCTATATTTTTTCTGTTTTAGGTAGGATATGTATATCGATATTATGTAAATTTAATTTATACTTACTTAAATGTGTTTTGTTTGTTTGTACTGATGAAGGCATGTGCCGAAACGTTTAATTGTGTATAATGTTTAATTATTATTAAAGCGTAACTTATATTGTTCTATTGACACAATTTTTTCGTGTCTTATTAATCTCTTTGTAAAAAGAGAATGTCACGTCTTAATTTTTCACAAAAGTAATACCATAGGAGTTAACTCTTTTGTCATCCATGTAAGAATTTACACATCTTATTTCCTACCTCCGACATGTATTTACCCATGAAAATTAATTATTTATCAAATTCATTCCTTTATTTTGAGACTTATCTTGTGCGGCCTTGAGCAAAATGAACATTCACATATTTTTAAAAAAGACAATGCAAGATCTCTTTTTTCACAAATGAAATACCATATTATTTAAATATATTGTCATCCCCGTAAAAATGGACACATCCTATTTCCTACCTCTGATATGAATGTACCCAAGAAGGCTAATTATTTATCAAATTCATTCCTTTATTTTGAGACGTATCTTGTGCTGCCTGGGCCTTCGGCAAAGTGACCGACCCCTCCCCCACCCAGATTTAAATAAATTTAGAAAATATTCCACAGGATTGTAGTCCCTTCCATACCCAAACCAACATATTTTTTACTTCATATGTTTCGTTCTTATTTGTATGAGGTATACGTGGATTAGTGAATGCTATTTAACTGTGCAGTTGCGCTGCACTGATTGACTTAAACCACATTTTCTTTTTAGAATTATATTTAAAGGTTTGTTTTATTACGCTATAAATTTAATGAAGTATATTTTTGGCATCAAAACAGGCAAAACTTTTTAAATGTAAAAATATGCAAAGCAAAAATGTGTTTGTGTTTTATTAACAATTTGAAAAGCAATCAATTGTATTTATTAATTTTACTTTTAAGAAGGGAAAATACATAATCAGTTTTGTCACGCGTGGTTACTAAATTTAAAGAAACCTAAGAGTTTTGGCGAAATATGCTATTCGCGCTATGACGTCATTTGCGTGATTATATAGAACAAATTCATTTTAATTTTATTTCGCAATATTAACAACGCACTAAAAGACGCAATAAAAACGACTGATGCTTGGGTTTTCCCGATAAATGTTATTACAGTGTAATTCTTTGATCATGATTTTTTATTTTTTCATAACTTTCAAACACATATAAAATGCTTAAAATAGTTCCTTAGTTGATACTTTAAATGTATTTGCAATTTATAAAAATATCACTTTTAATGAAATGAAAGAAAATTTAAAATATTTTTTGCGCATTTAAATTGATTCGATTTCCATAAAATAATAGAAAATAACTATGATTGTTTTTAGGAATCTGAACGTACTTAAATCATATCACCCTTTTGGCGTTATGTCACCCTAACTCATATATATATATATATATATATATATATATATATATATATATATAATATATATATATATATATATATATATTGGATCGTGTTAGGACCCTGCAAGTTTACTACAGATGACCGTATAACTTAATAGATATGATATATATATTTGGTGTTCGTGTTACCTCGGCTGGTAGAGGGCTGAGTGTAGTTGCACGACACAAAGCAACCGAATCGCTGAATGCTAGTGGCACAGAAGGTTGGGTCCGCGGCTATCAGGGCAGCACATTTCTTGATGACGTCAATTGGTTTCTCTGAGGAATAGGCCAATAATCGCCCCGTTTACCATCCATAATATAATTAACATCGAAACGTGTTTCTAACTAATATGATGGTCAGCTTAAGTCTCTCAGAGACATTATTTATAAATAAGTAATGTCCCCAAGTTTACGTTAATGTATGCCTAGTTTTTATTGTTGATTTATCAATTCTTAGTTCTCGATATAATATCAATATAAAGATCCTTAGAAATCTTAAGCCCATTACTTATTTGTTAAAAAATTTTTTGAAAGCGGAATTATAAAATCATATTCATAATTTTTTTTTTAATCCAATGATGATAAATTTTTAAATGCAAAGACAGGGACATTAGTTAAATTTTTTTTTTCTTCATAATATTGGTATAATGAAATGATGACAGATTAAATATGCAGTAAATAGTATCAGATATTGGCGCTACACTCACTTAGGTTACAAACATCACAGTATTTTTTTTCACAATTGGTTCCATTAATTAAAGTGTAGCAAAAAGGCTGTGACAGCGGCCTGCTGGGTGGATTTCTACAGTAATTGCTGGACGAGATCAACCATTCCGCATCAGCCCTAGGAAAAATTAGACACATAGTTTTTTGCGATTATGTTTTAAGCTATCATACACTGAATGTGTTTGAAGCTATTGTTAGCTGTAAGAGCTTTGAGCTATTATAAGTTGCAAGTGCTTTATTATTTTTTTAAAGTTAAAATTGGCTGCAATGGTTATCAATGCAATTTCGCAACGTTAAAATAGAAATAATCTCTACTCCAGTGGTAAAATCAAACAGAAATAATCTCTACTCAAGTAGTTAAGCAAAAAATATTTAAAAAATCTCTAATCCAGTTGTTCAGTCATGCAGAAATAATCTCCACTCACGAAGGAAAGTCCGGGCAGTCTACGGCCTTAGACCAGGGTAAGCAAGGTTCATATGTCTCTGACAATGATGTACTGCCAATGTAGTCAGCCCCATTGGATGAAGCATTGTAACAACTATCTTCAGCTGAAAGGTCAATATCGAACATGCTTTTGTTAAACATTCGCGCAGGGCAAGACATTTCTTAATATTACAATTAAAATTTACATTAATTCAGCTTCAAATAAATTTAAAAAAAAAGAAACATTTTAGCAAAGAAAAAAATGTATTCGATTTCTTATGCTTGATTGACCAATCGTTTGAACGAAACAAATCAGAACCTCTGTCACGAAAAAACAGTAAAGATAAAAATAAAATATCGCCCCCCCCCCCCTTTTACTCCCGGAGATTACTAAAGCCCTACCTCACTTTCTTCTTCTGATCAACGACAAGAATTCATGTCATTGGTCATAAATGCCAGTTGTTGATTGAGCAATTTCAACGTATATTAATCATAAATGCCAGTGGTTGATTGCGCAATTAGAAGGTGTTTGTTTTGATAACACGCTCTTAGACGCCATTTTGTTTTTTTTCTGGAACAATTTTCGTTTACTTTAATTATCTACCGTTGGGATAAAATTCGTCCCAAAGACATCAAGCTTGCGACGGAGCAAATTTTTGATGGTGCTCTCTCTACGCTAGGAAACTTTTGATGGTGCTCTCTCTACGCT
>CAXITT010000448.1:534039-596040 GCA_964033795.1 Lymnaea stagnalis | reverse complement strand
AAATTTATTTAAAAATTGCTTCAAATATTTATATGAACGTTCTTTTTTGTACGTGGCTTCTTTCTTTTTTTTCTTTTTTTTTTTTTTTGTGGACAAAAATGAGAATTTGATCAAATCGTAATTTGAAAGTTCTGAGATGGCTTCATACAAAAATCGCATCAAATAAATGAATGAAAATTTAAAAGGATTTTGACCGTGTCAACATAATATAATATATTTTACGTTTATTTAAAGTAAATGACGATATCCACATTGGAGACGTAATGTTGTAAAAGGTGTTGGAGCAGGTCATTTCGGCAATTAGACTCTGATCAACGGGCGGCAAGCAGTTGTGAAATTCTACTGACGTGTTTTATTCCTTTATTGTTAAAAAAAAATTCTTCTCTAGCGGATAATTAACAGATTCAAATTTTATAACTATAAAAAGGAGAAAACTAGAGCGATAATTCAGATTTTTTTTCTTAAAAAATTTGAAAAAATACAACATATTTAAGCATTTCTACATTTACTGGAATACTTTGGCTCCCTAAAGCGCCTTACTATATTCCTGCACATACTTTCTTTGCCTAATAAACTTTAAGAAATTTCAAGGAAATTATATTCTTATTTTTAGCTAAAAGTATGTTTATAAAACTCGTCTTCAAATGAAAGACATTGTTAAATTTTTTTTCTTTTCTCCCCCCCCCTCCCCCTTTTCTTCTTTTCCTTTGCCAGATAACCCTTTAATTTTTTTAAATTTGTTCTTGACCGTACTCTTAATTATTTCCACACCTCGATCCAATTTCTGATTTAGCATTTGAGCTACTCAGGGCAAAAGAATATAATACATTTTTAAAGCTTAAATTCGATCAATGTTACGTCTGACGCCACCCCCTGCCCTGTTCTCAATACTCACGAAGAATAACATCAACGGTGAAATTGACGCCCTTCTTGGTGGTTGTATCATAACCTGTCCAGATTTCGACGTCAAGATAACTTTTCTCACTTATCACCTGGTAAGGATAGTTATTTACGTCTACCCTAGAGGAGAAGAATGCATGAATAGTTTGAACAAATAAAACCATATTTAAATATGTTCAATACGCTGCTGAAAAATTTTAAAAATATGTTAACTTTAAAAAAAATTATTGTCGGTTCAGTAATTTTAAATTAGAGATAAAGCCAATTCTTCGAATCTTGGATTTGTATTCTTAGTTTTAATATCAACTTATTTTCAACAATCTACAAGATTTAGGTCTTGAATTAAAGAAAACTATTACAGTAAAAATTGTTAATGGGAAGCTTTGTTCACATCTATGTTAAAAACAACAACAGGACTACGATGGGTACAGATTATTGGTGTAGATGTAGGTATAGATGTATTAACAATATTTCTAAGTACCCACAATTATTATAGATCAATCGCTCAAAATACAAAATAAATCATTTCCATTTGAATAATTGTATGTCAATGCACGTCATTGAGTGTGTAAGTACATCTATGTATATGAATCCAATATGATTGAACGTCAGTGTTGATGCAGGACATTTGCGTATGACAACAGTATCGTGTTATTGTTCTCACTTGTAGGGCTCCTGCCATTGGTGGTATCTCCTTATGAGGACCGCGTCATCATTGACGGTGCTCAGTTCCAAGGAGTTGAAGGTCAGTCTCAACTGTGAGTCTGCAGGCACCTGTGTTGGAAAAGAAGGAGCAGGACTTTGCTGGTTGCTTATGATGAAAATAACAACCTCAAACAACCGATAGCTAAGAATGCAATGTTTTACCCACAAGAGAAATTTGTTTTTAAAGCGAATTACAAGAATGGTCTTCTTGAGCCCAAATTCAGAAATGTGGTAGAAACATTGAATACAAAGTAAAAAAATATATACTTTAAAAAAAAAAAAATAAAAAAAATGAATCTATAAATCTTGTTTCATTTTGTCATCTTGGTATTATTGCCTATTGAGTTCGTCACGGACAAATTCTTAAATGCTAGTGCATCAATGCTAGATGCAAACAACTTCCTGTCAAGCTAACTTAATGTTTTCATGATTCTCTTTACATACATACATACATATATATATATATTATATATATATGTATATATATATATTATATATATATATGTATATATATATATATATATATNNAGGCTCTCGCGCATTCTACTATATAATTTTAGTACACATCTTTATTAACTACCGAATTGACAAAATGTCGCTTCTAAACATAAGACGCTTTGTTGACCATCTGGAAGCCTGCGTACACTTACGTTCTTTTCTATTTCTAAAGTCTAGCTGTTTTTGTCTTTTCTTGTCTGGAGAAGAAGGCGTCTAGGCGTAACATACCTTTAACAGTCGTGTATTTCAATGGCAAGCCAAAACAAATCTTAGTTTCTCTACTTCTATATATCTGCTACATATATTGCCCCATTTACCTGACTCAAAAGCTTAAGCTACCCTTTTTAATAATAATTTTAAATTAAAAACAAACTAATTTAGCCTTTGTCAACGATTGTTTAATCGTAGCGTCAAGGTTACTACTTTAACAAAAAAAAAAAAACAACAAAAAAAAAACAAAAAAAAAACACACAAACAAACAGTAATTCCCTTACGTTGAAGGCGTAGAAACATCTCCTGTTGGGCGCCCTGGCTGTGGGAAACCCTGGCGTTGTTATGGTGACAGATTTGCTTGTGGCGTTCAGGGTGACCAGTTGGTTACAGCCTAAATGCCATCAAATATGTGAAATACACAAAAACTTCAATACAAAAAAAAAAAAAAAAAAAAAAAAAACAATATTTGTGTGGTTTTGAGAAATAGAAGAGAAAAATATATATATATATAAGACAGCAAAGTAATTTTGCCATGTATTAAATTAAAAATGTTCTTTTTTGCACAGAAATACTTGTTCCTTAGGATACATATTTAAGTGAATCAATAAAAACCGCACGTATTGAAGTATAAATGGCGCTGTACTCAACACTCATTATTATTGACTGCCAAGGATTGCTATAGGGTTTGATCATTTCGAAGACCGGAGAAAAAAAACAACGTCATATCGCTCTACGTAATGTTTCTATTTTTAGACATTATTTTCTTTAAGCACAGCTTCTAACAATGTATGTCCGCATATATATATATATATATATATATATATATATATATATATATATATATATATATATACTCGTCATATCGCTCTACGTAATGTTTCTATTTTTAGACATTATTTTCTTTAAGCACAGCTTCTAACAATGTATGTCCGCATATATATATATATATATATATATATATATATATATATATATATATAGACGCAACAATTGCTTTGTAAAAGCTTTCGTGAAAAATAAAGTTTTTAACACGTTTTCCTCCAGGCCACGTAAGAGCCACTACGCTGGCTGACAATAACGTAGAAGGACCGAACAACTGTTGAGAGATTAGCCAAACTGTATACAAGGATTTTTTTATTAATATCTTCCCGCCATTTAATGAGACTAGACAGACTGTATGCCTGGATTTCCCAAAAATAGATTTCCACCATTAAAGGACAAACCTTAAAAAGGATACAAAAAATTGCGAACGCATTATACCAGGGCTCGAGATCGCGATAAACGCATATGAAAGGTGTTGCTGTATTTCTAAGTTGTCGTTTTTTTTTCTAAGAAGAAAGTATATATATTTAATTCGGGAGGGAATCTTAGGGAGTTCTCCACTCCCCTCTCCCATCAAGACTTGACCCTTTCCTAAAGCGACTGTATACATTTTCACAGCTCATGCTCTCTAAGTCATCCTATTGCATTGCAGAAGTCTTCCTGTTTAATCTTCATCCTTCTGTCCACACTTCGCCACTATTTCAGTCTCCCACTATACACAGGTGCTCATCACTCACCGTAGGTTGGAGGCTGGTAGTAGCAAAGATACGTGGTTACGGCAGTGGAAAATAGCCACCAGGGAGAACTTGTGGAGCCGAAGTCTCTGCCAATATTTGTCCACCAGTTGTTCCTCGATGTAGTCGACTTTAGGCCTAAGTTTGACAGAAAATAAAAATCACTGATGTTTAAATGAATTAAGTTTTTTGTTGTTGAATGTTGGGACCGTGTTTCACCCTCGTACACTCTTAATGTTACAGGTCGACTTCTAAGTGTTCCTATGTTAAAATCCTAATGTTACATATTAACTCGAAGTGCTATTTTTTTTTTTAATCCCCGTGTTACATGTCGACCTATAAGTGCCCTTATTTTAAAATCCTATTGTTACTTGTCGACCTTTAAGTGCTCTTATCTTAAATTCAAACTTCAAAACCTGACTCCTGCGAATATCACCCGGGCAGTTCTATTATTGTTGCTTATTGTTCTTACTATTAGGAACGGCTTTTTACATCCTGGTCTCTCATGTTTCCTCTATCATAATAAGATTATTTTTCTCCCCTATCTGCTGTTTTCTCCTATTAAATGCCCGAGTTCACACACTTACCTCTTATAGTGGGACATGTTCCCCTTGAAAAAAGCCTGAAGGGTTCAGCGTCTGGGAGATCCACAGCAATGCTTGAGTACTCCTGGTACCTGCAGCAGTATCTCTGTGTGAAGTTTAAACCGTTGAAGCTTGTCTCGCCGATACTTCCATTGCTGGTCGCAGCTGCCGTGGCTTGTAACTCTACGGCGGCATCGACAAAACCTTGGACAGAGTGGGGACAAGAAACATTCTTATATACGTCGATCTTTGGGCTTGTGTTTCGGTATAAAACCAACATTCCATCAACGATCGAACCGACCTAATGTGTCTTCAAGTTCAACTATTTTCATTTCCGTCTAGCTGTCCAAATATAAAAATGTGGTTCCAAAATGTGCGAAGTTTAGAATGCATTAGTTTGAGGAGCCCAAAACGGCTTACAGATTGGGAGAGTTGAAAAACCACGGCTTACAGATTAGGAGAGTTGAACCACCATGGCTTACAGACTGGATGAGTTGAACCACCACGGCTTACAGATTGGGAGAGTTGAACCACCACGGCTTACAGATTGGGAGAGCTGACTGATCGTCGTTGTGACACGACCCATATTCCCAATAATGTATCTTGTGGGGGTCAGGTCCCTCATCGGGTAACATTTTTTGGTTGAGATGTGAGACCCTTTCAAATGGGCTTCTCGACGGGTGAGATTTGTCCCTCCCCTTCAACCCTAAGGCCGGAGCCTTTGTATTTTTCAAAGTACTGTGACTTTGTGGGATAACCAGCCACAGTGAGAAGAAAACCTCACAGAAGACTAATTAAGTTCACTTTATTTTATATTTACATCGAACGATTTTACATTTCTTCGTATTTTATAGATTTATTATTAGCCATTAGAGTTGTAGCAAGTTTAAGGAAAGTACAAAATGAGCGAAGGATGAGAATGGAGCGATGAAAAAAGAACATCAAACAGACAGTAGAAAGTTAGTGAGTGAGAATAAGGAGCTTGTTATTTTATTTTTAAGTGGATAAAATAATTATAGCTAAAAAAAAACAAACAAACAAAGACCAATACCGATATAAGTAAATAGATTTTAAACATTAGAGTAGCACGGGTTTTTAATATGGTTTTAATATGGGCTCTCACCTCCGTCGCAATCAACTCCTGGGTATTTAATGATGCAGTACTGTCCACCTGGGGGCCAAGACTCCCAGTCGACGGTTGCTGGTGGGGCTTTGGTACAGACAGGAGTCCAGATAGTCGATCCCGAGGAGGGTAGCGCCACGGGACCCGTGGGGGACTGGGTGGCTGCGTATTTACCGGTAAACGAAAACCAACCGGGTGTTGGGTCGAATCCTGTAGGGCAAGAATGACTCGGGCCTCCGGCCAGAAGGACGATGGGAGTACTTGGCCAAACGGCCATGGGCGAGGCTGGAAGATACAATTAATATTTGTTTATATTAATTTTTTATTAGAAGAATGGTGAATATAATTTTGTATGAGATCGCCAGTTAACTGCAATTGAATTTGAGAATACCTGGTTAATATCTATCAAATATAAGAATACCTGGTAAATATATTTAATTACATTTAATAGATAAGAATACCTGGTAAAATATCTTTTAGATAGTATAAAATTTAACATGAATATTTTATTTAAAAAAAAAAAGACTCACGGCCATTCTTCAGTGTCTGGCAGTTGGTGCTGATGTCTCTGTTCTCAGGACAAACACAGCGACAAACGCCCTTGACCCGGGCGTAGTATCCAAGGCCGCAGTCGATCGTTGAGTTGCCGCAGAAATTTTCTGAATGACGAGATGGTCACATTGACCGAAGCATGATAAAACATGTGAACATTACTCAACTAACGAGGAAACATTTGGATATTAGATAACTCATTTCTAAAGAATTGGATGTTACAAAATTCATGTGAAAAGAAGTGGATATTTCACAACCCATTTATCTGAAAGTAGTCCAGACATTACTCTTAGGTAAACAAAAGGACACTTAAACCGAAACAAATACAAGCGTCGTTAAAAAGTAAGGAGAAAAGACAATTCAGCTATACTTGAACTAACTGGACATTGCATGGCAAACTAATGAGACACTGTCAAGGGAGATAGATAAACGTACCATTGCATTTGTAAACCCTGTTCAGTTCTTGAAAGATGACGTTGTCGGTGGACATGCCGTTAGTGATGATGTCTTCTCTGATCACCGAGTACGTGACGTCACCATTTCTGGACCATGTCTAAATTGTCGTGGGAGTGATGCATTCGGAAAATTTTAGACATACCAAGTTTGTTTTTATATGCAGTTTGATATGAAACTCGGTTAAACCGTATGTTTCTTTGGTGTGATGCACAATGCCATAGACCAGCGGTTCTCAACCTTCCCAATGCTACGACTCTTTAACACAGTTTCTTATGTTGAGGTGACCCCCAACACATACAACTGTTTTTTTTTTGCTACTTCATAAATATGTGTTTTCCGATGGTCCTAGGGTACCCTAGTGTAAGCGTCGTTCGAGCCCCAAAGGGGTCGCGACCCATAGGTTGAGAACCGCTGCAATAGACTATAGACGGTATTTTAAAAATAATTTATTGTAGATAGCTGGCGTTCGTTAATCTTTGAATAACGTCGGTGTAGCGTCCAATTTTTAAACGCTCACTTTCGAAGTGTGTAACTTATGGGGCCAATACTTGAGCGACAGTCTCGCCTGCAAAACTCACATTAACGCACAGCTTTAAGGAAGGTGTGGGCATAATTTTGGTAACATTGAGCCAAGGTAAGATTTAGAATTCATTCAGAAGGCAGACAGCGTATATGTTGTTAGACTGCTATGTTGCATTTTTTAAGTCAATTTCCTAAATCTTCCGTTTGACTTTTGAAATTCGCCCCACGTCCCATATCAAATGTTTACCGTGCTCACGGCTCAAGTAAACTAATATTTCCATTAGACCAGTGTCTAAAGTCTGAAGTAAACATTAGTCTAAAGTATGCATACGACTAAAGTACTCATCAGTCTAAAGTTAACATTAGTCTAAAGTTAACATAAGTCTAAAGTGAATATAAGTCTGAAGCAAACTTTAGTCTAAATTGAACATAACTCTGAAGTCATCATCAACATTGAAAGGCTTTAGTAAGTTGAAAAGTAAGAAATGCCACAACTGTCTATCTTGATGTGGATAATAGAGATATTGTCACACTTGTCACAATGATAGGAAATACAGTTTTCAAGGACAATGTGGTATAAAAACATACGTTAAAACGCCAATGCGAAAGGCTTGTTGCGACTTGGCACAATCAACAGATTGTTTCTACCGACACGTGTTTCTACTGATACTTATTTCAGACACTTACTTTTGAGCCATACATGAGCGAGGATGACGGATCAAAGTAAGCGTTGTAGAATTTTCCGTCGTCAGGGTAAGCATCGTAGGAGAACACTAGACCTGGAATTTTTTTTTCAAACAATAGAAATTACAATGTTCATATCTACTTTAACGAGAACAGAAGACATTGGTTTGTATTGAAATATTAGAACTTGCGAGGCTCATATCTACTGTAAAGAGAAGCTAATGATAATAATACAATTCAATGTTTTTCTACACCTTTAAAAAAAATACTTAGTTGAATATTGAAATTAATCACTATGAACGGATGCTGCGTGTATGTGTATGCATGTGTGTGTGTCTGTGTGTGTTTATATACACGAAACTGTGTGTTTTTGCTAAGTTGTGTGGATTTCTATGCGGATGAAACACATGTTCTGAACAGCTTTTTGTTTCAAGCCTAAGATATAGACAACGTAAAATTTTTATAAGGACATCAGAGATTTTTTATATTAAAATATTGATAAAGTACACAGCATATGGCGCTCTTATAGCTCATAAAAAAAATTAAATATTTGAACCAGGTGCGGGTAATTTGGTGATTGTTCCATAGCTCAGACAAAATTTGGTGGTTTTTCTATGGCTCAGACAAAATGAATTAGTTGATCTATCAATCCGGCAAAATTTGGTGGCAAATCCGGCAAATATGGCTCAGGCTAAAATGTTGGTTTCTTCCATGGCCTAGACAAAATTTAGTGATTGTTGTATGGCTCAGCCAAAATTTTGTGTTTATTTCATGGCTAAGAAAAAGGATGGCAATTAGCCAGGAATGAGGATCTTTGATTTGTTAGCTAAAATAATTATTTTACACAGCAAACAAACACATTAAATAAAG
Source organism: Lymnaea stagnalis (assembly GCA_964033795.1). Lineage (NCBI taxonomy): Eukaryota > Metazoa > Mollusca > Gastropoda > Lymnaeidae > Lymnaea > Lymnaea stagnalis. The sequence continues at coordinate 587,377 of CAXITT010000448.1, read as the reverse complement.
CGATCCGAAATAAACTGAACAGTTGTTTATTAAGAAATGTGTCTGGGGCACTTATAACTTGCTTTTAAAAATTTCTTTCTTAAGTGATTAAAAATTTAATCGATATACATTTTTAGTGATACATATGAGCTCTAAAATTATTAAATTAAAAAAAAAATGATATAAGGAAACTCTCGACTGATACATGTAAAGCAATGTCAAAATCTGTGTCCAGTGTTGGACTGGGGCTGAGTGGGTTGGGGAAAGTGTTAAGTTTGAGCTTGTCATTAAAAATGAAATGAAAATAATTTTTTTTAAAACCCAAAACTGTTTGATTGTCAGCTGAGCATGTCAATATCATCTCAGGTTAATATGACCTACATGGCCAGCTTGTCAGCTAAGTTTGATTTCAACTACATACTAGTTTGATATGACCTACTTGGCTCGCTTGTCAGCTGAGCTTGACCTCCACCACATCCCAGTTCACCATGACTTACTTGGCTGAATGTTATCACTGTTGATTGAGATGTATCTGTCCCTTATGAATCCCTGATGGACGTGAGCCCCGTTGAGCATGTGAAGCATCTCGTGTGAGTTGACGATCTGGAAATGAGTCGAAAGGATATAATAAATGAGTGAAACAATTCTTTGATTTCATATCAACATCTTAGCTTATCTTTACACGACGGCTAAGTGTTCATTTTAAAACTTTGACAACCCACGCAGGAAGTTTTTCACTTAATTATTATCTCAGACTTTGCATTCATATTCAAAAAATTTAATACTCATGGCTAGTCATGATATTTTTGCATTGCCCACAGAGTTGCAGACGATGAAATGCCATGATCAAGATCACCTTAAAATCAATACCGTCATTTAAAATGGAATATTACGCAAACTTTTCATACGCAAAGTGAATTTAAGAACATATAAACGTTTTAATTAAACAAACCCTAAAAATAATTATTTTCATTAATGTCCTTTTATTTGCATGTTTTGCAACTTGGAGACAGCTACATATCTAAAGAAATCACGATATCATAATTCCTTTATCTTCCCTCTTGAAAAACAAGAAACACAATTTTTTGTGGTGGGGGGGGGGGGGGGTAGGGGTTGTGATGAAAATTTCACAGACCGTTTTTCATCAGCAACCACCCTATGTGTCAATTTTCAGCTCGAAAGGTTGACGAGAAGTTGGTCATTCAGTCTTACGACGATTTTGCCACAAACACATGAATAACAGCTAAGTTGATATAAAGGCTTTAAAAAGACACTATGCTAAATAAATTAGACTTAAAGCAAAGCACAATAATCATAACTCATTAAAAAAAAAGTAATAATTCTACTCAAATTAAAAAAAAAAGATCGTAAAATAAGATGAAAACTTACAAATTCCTGACATGGGTAGACGGTTCTTGACTGGTTGCCGTTTCCTGGACCAGCCTCAGCTGTGCAGCTGATACGAAAAGATGAGATGAGTTTAAACGTGGTTTTTATCCTATCTCAGACCTTGTCAGATTACTTTTATTGAGTATTAACAGAGCGAATTTGAGTATCCTGTATACATTGTGACAACATTTATTTAGGCTCATGTTGAAAATTGATTACCTACAATACTGACATACAATAGTAGTCTCACATACAATAGTAGCGTACAACCTGCTGACATAGACAGTAACAACGACTAGTGGATCTTATAACGGCTAACTTAATGCCTGCATTGTTTAAGCTAAAGTAGATTCTAACTGACCCAGTTCCCGCCTTGATGATCATGTAGCCGTTGACCTGGTAGCCGTTCAAGATGAACCAGTTTGGCACATTAGGGTTGAATCTGGACGTTTCGTCGGTGAAGGTCACACAGACACGGTCCATGATCCACCGGATGGACCGTTTCAGGAGCGTCACATAGTAGTCTCCTATACCAAATGAATCATGTATGCAGTAGGGTTTGGGATGAATTGATTAACATATCTTTAATTAAATCCATCAGATATCCGATCTCTAAAAAACAACAGCATGACCAATAATAATAATAATATTGATATAATTATAATAATTAATAAAATGATATTGATAAATAAAAAAATGTTATGTTATTGTAACATTGATGATTATAATGATAATATATCATGCATCATCATCATCATCATCAGTGGCACTACAGCCCATGGAGGGCCCTGGCCTGCTCTACCAATCCTTCCATTAATAGGGATCCATGGCTTTCCTCCAAAATGCACGAACCCCTAAATGGTGTAAATCCATCTAAACATCATCGATCCATCTCAGCCTTGGGCGACTGGTGAGTCGTCTGCCCCTAGGCTTCTGCCTGTATATAGCTTTTGCTGCTCTGCACTCCGGCATCCTTTCGACATGTCCTGCCCAGCGTAGTCTGCCTTTTTCATCATTGTTACTATGGGTGGGTCTTTGTACAAATGGTTTCACTGGCGTACTTAAAATTGGTCTTATGACAGTGGTGTCATTTGTCTTCTTTGTTCCCCTTGAGAGGTTCTTGCTTCCCAGTAGCCTCTGTAAGATGAAATAGGAACGGTTGCCTACTGTTATCCTTTCTTTCGACTCCGACATTATCTCATTGTGCTAGTTTATGCTTGCCCCTAGATATTTGAATGTGGCCAATCTTTCAAATTTGTGGTTGCTTATAAATGATGTTATCATCAGCATTAGAGTTTTTTGACATTATCATATATTTTGTCTTCAGTTTATGTATATCAAGACCAGATTTGACTGAGTCATTTTCAAGTTCCCTGAATGCTTTAATTATGTCATTACGGTTTCTACCCAGTAGCACTATATCTTCTGCATATGACATGTACTGCAATGGTTGGCTATATAAGGCTCCTGATGGTCGTTGTTCTCTAGAAGTAGTTTGTTATGGTTCCAGTGGTGCTCACGTGTATGCTTCTAATATTTTTTTCTAGCATGATGTTAAACAGAATACATGATAGTGAGTCTCCTTGTCTGAGGCCCCGATTAACTGTGAACTCCCTTGTGTATTCTCCCTGTACCTTAATTCTACTTTTAGAGTTGGCCATTGTCATCTGTATGAGCCGAGTAAGCTTGTTAGGGACTCCAAGTTCTTGTAGAGCGTTGTATAAGAATTTCCTGTTTACGCTATCAGCTCCTATTTTGTAATCCACATATGTGTATGTCGATGTTATATTCGTTACATTTCTCTAGGAGACATCTTATAGTAAAAATATGATCCGTGGTTGACCTATTCTGCCGGAATCCACATTGATAGTCCCCTAGGATCTGTTCACTATACTTTTCCAGTTTTCTCGCTATAAGTTTTGTGAGGATTTTGTACATTACATTAAGAAGGGAGATTCCTCTATAGTTTGAGCAGATTAACTTAGATCCTTTTTGTGAATTGGGATTATGAGTGCCGTGACCCATTCAAATGGCATTTCTTCCTCCTGCCAGATCTGGATATTAGTTCATGTATCTGTGTAAGCAGTTCATTACAACCTAGCTTTATCAGATCTGCAGAAATAAGGCTTTGTTATTTATTTTGGTGGAGTTTACATCTTTTATTTCAGTGGGTCCTGTCCTCCATGTGGCGGGGCGTAATCCTCATCGGTTCCTCCACCTGAGCCATTCAGTAAGCCTTCAAAGTGTTGTGCCCATCTCTCTAGTACTCTACTGCTCTCTGTGATCGATTCTCCATCCGTACTTTCACAAATTTTGGATCTTGCTTGAAAGCCATTCTTTTCCTGCTTTATCTTCAGGTACATTCCCCTCACATCTCTTTCTTTTACCAACTCTTCTATCTCTACCAGTTTTGATTTTTCCCAACACGTTTTTTCATTTTACAAATTTTGCTGGCCACTCTTCTTGCTTCATTATATAATTGCCGCCCTCTTCTTGTCTCCCTTTGCAGCATCATTAGCCGAGCTTTGTTTCTTTGCTCTATAAGTTTTTTGTGTTCTACGTCATACCATCCTGTTATTTTCACTACCGGTCTAAATCCAATCGTTTCCTCTGTTACACTTGTGACTATTTGCGTCATCTTTTCCCATTGCTGGTTTATATCAACGTTGCTAACTGATTCTGTTTTGGATAATTCTAGAAAACTTTTCATGCAATTATACTAATTATGAATGTATTTAAAACTTATTTTGCAATTATAAGATATATAAATGTAATCAAAACATTCTATGTAGTTATAAGATTTATAATTGTTATTAAAACACAAGGAAAAACAAAATAATAATTCGGAAAGTATTGCTAAAATTCCGAACTCTAAAAGAGAACTGCAAGTTTGTTTATGATTATGTAGTACCAGTGGCGTAGCTAGGGGGGCTCTGGGGGGCGGACCGCACCGGTTAACATTATCTCAGGGGTGACACCAAAATGAAAAATTGCTTATTTATAATTTAAAGAAGAAAAAAATCCTTCTCGGTCTAACCGAATTTCATAAAGGATAACCGATGACGTGTACATTTTCCCCAGACGTAACCAATCCACATGCGTGCTTTATATAAATTTAACAAAATAATATTTTACACAATTTTAAAATATCTTTTATTTCAATGTAAAAAAATGTTTTTGAATCAATATATGTTAAAACTAAGAAAATGGTAGGTGGGGGAGAAGGAGGAGGAGGTGGACAGTCTGAAAGTAAGGGCTGGGAGGAGGAGTAAGTGGACAGTCTGAAACTAAGGACTGGCAGACTATTTCACTATTTCCAGGTTAAAAATATTCCAAAATAGTGACCATTTAATTCTTATGATTAAGTAGTTTGTCATTTATTAATATTCGGGGGAAAATATATGTGTGTTTGTGTTTGCCTGTGTGTGTGGGGTAGTGGGGGTTATATGATCCCTCCCTTGACATTTTTTGCAGGGAGTTTATGCATAAAATATTGTTACACAATTTTAAATGAAAAAATGTTTATTTATTATTTTTAAATGACATCACTGTACAGGATGAATAATTGTCGTCAAAATTTTATTATTATTCGTAATTTAGTTTGAATTGACAGTTTTCCCTTGTGCTATTGTTTATCCAGGTTTGATTCCCTACATGCTATTGTTTACCAATGTTTAAATTTCACATATTTCCCTATGGGCTATTGTTAGCCTTGATTTGAATTTGACAAATTTCCTTATGTGCTATTGTTAACCTAGGCTTGAATTTGACCGATTTCCCTATGTCCGTACGTAAGTTTGAAATTGATAAAATTCTTTTTTTGCTATTGTTCACCCAGGTTTAATTCTGTATATGCTATTTTTTACGAAGGTTTGATTCCCTATGTGCTCTTGCTTACCCAGGCTTTGATTAGCTATGTGCTATTGCTTATCCTGGTTTGATTCCCTATAAGCTATCGCTTACCCAGGCTTTGAAAGGTCGGGTCGATGATGTAGGGGATGTTCGTCTTCCAGTTGGGGTTAAAGTTGAATGCAGCACGGCGAGAACGGGTCTCTTTCTGGGTGACGAGGGTCACGTGCAATGGGCTGTCTGGTCTGTTGAAGAGAAAGACATTGTATTTACTTTAGTCGATGTTTTCCAAACTTAAAAGTCTGGTGGACAAGAATCAAATGTACACTAGGGACAGGTGTACAAGTATCGAATTTACACAATAGACAAATGGACGGGTATCTAATTTACACTAGCGACTGGTGGACAAGTATCGAATTTACACCATGGACCGTTGGACGGGTATCTAATTTACACTAGCGAATGGTGAACAAGAATTGAAATTACACAACAGGCCGGTGGAAAAGTATCGAAATTACACCACAGACCGGTGGACAAGTATCGAAATTACACCACGAACCGGTGGACAAGTATTAAATTACACCACGGACCGGTGGACAAGTATCGAAATTACATCTCAGACCGGTGGACAAGTATCGAAATTACACCATGGACCGGTGGACAAGTATCGAAATTACACCACGGACCGGTGGACAAGTATCGAAATTACACCACGAACCGGTGGACAAGTATCGAAATTACACCACGAACCGGTGGACAAGTATTAAATTACACCACGGACCGGTGGACAAGTATCGAAATTACACTAGGAACCGGTGGACAAGTATCGAAATTACATTAGGGACCGGTTTCAGATTTATACATTTATTATTTTCTTTTAATCCTAAGTATTCATGTCTTGAGAGGAACAACACCGTGATGATCTAGGACCGATGGCGGTACTTTGACCGCCATTTGGAGAACGCTAATGTAAATGTTTTAAATATTTTCTTTATTGATGGTGCCCTTAATATAATTTTGGAAATAAATAAAATAAATAAATTTGGCCTTTTTTGAGCCATTTTTCTGGTTTGGTTCGGCCTTTAAAAAATATTTTGATCCGGCAGCCCTGGTGATGGTTGCTATCTCGCTTGCCTGTTAGAATGTAATAAACCCTGATGTTTAAAGCAAAAAAATAGACCTTGACCGCTTTTTGATAAACCGTTACGAAATTTTATAATTGCATTGATTTAAGTGTTAAAGGTCATAGAATGTTTTTCATTCACGAAACAATGTTTCAAAAGGGAAAAAAATATGTTTGTTTTCAGTGGTATTTACATAGCTTGCTGATTTCTGCGTGGAAGTGAAGAAGTCATCTATAACTACATGCATGACTTATCTAGAAGACTTGGGCGAGGATAACATCTTCACATGAATGTTTTACCTGCTGATCACTGTGTGGGTAAAGTCATCTCACGTCACATGAATGTATTACCTGATGATCACTGTGTGGGTAAAGTCATCTTAAGTCCCATGAATGTATTACCTGCTGATGACTGTGTGGGTAAAGTCATCATCTCTTTTAGGCACCTCCCTTTTCAGAACGACTCTTTGGGAGTTCTCTTGATCGGGCTTTTCGTTAAATAACTTTAAAATTTCCTAAAAGAAATACTCGAAAAATTATTGTCAACATGTCTAAAAATAGATAACGTTAATTAATATAATATTTTTTCATTGATAATTAACCCCCCCACCCCCCCCTTTTCCTCGTGTCCGAATTTATCCACAATATTATAGCATTTCCTTTTACTTGATGGTGGATACTTTCAATGGATTTGATTAATTTGTCAAAGAAAATAAATAAATAAATGGTTAAAGTCCAAATCCTATTTACTTTGATGCTACCCAATTTGCTTTTATTTTGTATTGCAACAGTTTTATTCAAATTCTTTGCAGTGCGGTTGGATGATGGTAGTGACCGTTGAGTAAAGTGAGGTTTGGGTAGAGGGAGGGTTGGGTAGAGGGAGGATTGGGTAGAGAGAGGGTTGGGTAGTGGCAGGGTGGGATAGTGGGAGTATGGGCAGAAGGGAAAATTGTAGAAACTACTAGCTCCACAAAAACGTACTTTTTTGAAAATTATAAATCGAAAATGGAAATTTCTAGCCATAATTTTTTATTTTTTTTTGATGTATAATCTATTCATCGACTGCTTCTTTTAATTATAAGTTTTGTGAACATTGATCACTCTTACCTGAGAGGCCCTATCACTATCATAAGGCGTCTCTCTGCTGTCATCCTGGTACTTGCCCTATACACAAGAGTAACAGCGTTAAAATGTTTCAAACATTGTGTCATCACCGGGAGCTCCGATGAACAAATTAAAATTAACAAACAATTTAACAATATATGTTGTTGTTTTTTTTCTTTTAATTCTGCACAAATGATGTAAGCTGTTTATCCTAGCCCTGACAACGGTTAAGAATTATTATCTCTTTATTGAGTTTATAGTTGAATTATTAAAAATAATTTTTTTTTTGAAATGTAAATGTAGTAACGATATGGAATATGTACCAAGTCAAAGCTTAAGTTGACACGAATATATCTCTTCTGAGGTTGATATTTGGTTTAGTAAGTTTCTGTTCCATTGAGATAAGGTTATTTTTGGACATTTCAAGTAATTTTAAAATCAGATAAAGCAATTTAGATATCAGATAAAGCAATGTTGATATCGGATAAATTCAAAGGCAAATTAAAGTGATTTAGTTGACCTCAACAAGCCTAGGCAGGTATCCTGAGCTTTTTCAATGAGCTCTTAAGGCTCTTGCTGGATTGATTTGACTGGATGAATAAAAATATTTTTTTTTTTTGTTTTTGTTTTTTTTTTGTAACCGCAAAATTATACAATCTCTAACCTCGTTCAGTTTTATGTAGTTCTCCTTCGCCTGTGCAGATTTGAGCCACTGTCCATGTCGGTTTCGGTACTGAAGGTAGTTGTCATATTTGGTTGACTTTATCTGTTGAACCTGATGCGCAAAATATGAAAGCAAAGACTAGAAAGCGTGCCACGAAAAAAGTTACCCATTCTCTCATATATTTTCTTTGTAACAGACAATGAAACAACAACTTTGTTCATCTTAGACTAACCAATACGAAAGGGGACAATGGCGGAAACGTACCGCAAAACTGAGTATACAATGATTTAAAAAGAAAATTTTTATTTTTTATTTTTTGAACCATTGAAAAAAAAACAAGCTTTACCTAAAGTAAGATTCAAGGTAATACTCTTTGATTCCTAATGAAGGTTTGATCTATCAGAATATGGACAAAAGAGAACACATCGACTTAGAGTAAAGTAAAAGATTCAAAGTTTTACAAACCTGGACGTAGCTCTTAGTTTTTGTTACAATTTAAAAAAAAAAAGAATGCTTTAAGTTACACCAGTGGTTCTCAACCTTCCTAACGCTGCGACCCTTTAATACATTTCCTTATGTTGTCGTGACCCCCCGCCATCCATCAATTATTTTCGTGGCTACTTCATAAATATGTGTTTTGTGATGGTCTTAGGGGACCCTTTGTGAAAGGGTCGTTCGACACCCAAAACGGAGGGGGGGGGGGGGGGGGTCGTGGCCCACAGTCTGAGAACGGCTGAATTAAACAAGAACGACTTTAATGGGGACCCTTTGGGAAAGGGGCGTTCGACACCAAAAACGGGGGGGGGGGGGGGAGGGGGTCGTGGCCCACAGTCTGAGAACGGCTGAATTAAACAAGAACGACTTTAACGTCTAGGCTGGTTTGTGTGTGTGTGTGTGTGGTTTGTCTCGTGACGTTTTGTATTGTTGAAAGGCGATATGAAGATTTCAGACAAGGATAAAGGCTCTCTTAAACTATGTTATGTGGGCAAAGTAATAATAGACATATTCTTTTTGCTGCCCTCCCGGATACTACTTCTCAGTTCAGTGCCATTTTATAAATTTAATTCTGTTTTTTTATATGTTGTTTGTTCGCTGACGAAGGCTTCCTGCCGACACGTTAGCTGCTTATGTTTCGTTCCTTTTTATCAAGTTTGACCCTACTTTGTTTCACTGATTTCCTAATAATTGCACCGTACATCATCTCTGGTGTTTAGAAGTATCGTGGCGTTTGCCCGATGACATCTTTAACGGCGATACGTTTTCCCTTTCTGGCCTGACAACCTTGCTCATTTTGTTTGTTTCTTTGGTTGAACTTACAATTTTTGTTAGGAAGTCAGCAACATCTGCATCTGCAAACTGTATAAACAAGAGACCGGCTAGGGCCAATGACATCTCAGCCAACTTCATCTGTCAAGGTGATAAATGCGCATTTCCTTACCATTCTGCTAGTAATACATATTTTTATTTTAAAAAAAACAACTTCGGATTTCTTATACCGAGTCAGACAATTACAGAGGATGGGCATTACTGATCTTGTAATGAGCGTATACCTATAGTTTCAAGACTTTGGGACATGACAGTAGAGGAACCATAGTCATAACAGAGAGAAATAAGATGAAACTTGGTTCCAATGTCCCGGAATGAGAAGACACTTGGTAGCAATGACACAGAGTGAGATGACATTTGGTAGGAATGACATAGAATGAGATGACATTTGGTAACAAAGACATGGAACGACATGACACTGCAACTGATACACGTGATGACATGGCACATATTAAAAATGACACGGAATGAGATGAAACGTTTCAACCATGACACGCAGTTGCGCCACACCGATGGTCAACTAAGACTCACACAACACTGCATTGATGGTCAACTAAGACTTATACAACACTGAATTGATGGTCAACTAAGACTTATAGCACATAAGTCCAAACGTGACAAACAAGCAAACAACATTCTATTCTAGTAAAAAAAACAAAGAAAGATTTTAAAAATAATGAAATAGCGAAACGCTGTATGTGGAAGCTTGAAATAAGATAACAAAGAAAATAAAAATAAAATTTATATTTTCATTTCTATTGTTGGCTGAGGAAGGCTGTGTGCCGAAACGTCCTTGTTTTTTGTCCTGTTATCTTATTTCAAGCTTCCACATACCTCGTTTCGCTATTTCATTCATTTACTAAGCTTGAAAGCAATCCTTTCATTTATATTTTAAAATGAAAACGTTCAACACTACCAGCCTACCTTGAGTTTGGAGGAGAAGTTTCAAGCAGGACGCAAATAAGACGGGTCGGTGTTGTCCTGGACTGCCTGCGATGTAGTCGTATTTGACCAGGCTTATATACCCTTGTCTGTGTTTAATGCTTTGCGCGGCCTTTCAATTTGCCGATAAGATATTGAACGCCCACAGAAAAAAAAGCTACAATATACCGATTGATGTGTAATATTGCTTATAATAAAAAACGCATCACGTACACATGCTATATTGTTCTTTCGAAACATTAATTCTTTATTTTTATCATCTGCATTGTTCTCTGTGCGTACAAATGCACGTGTCTTCAGGTTTTGACATGATCTAGGTAGATAGGTCAACATTTGGTATTTTGTATTTTAAATTAAACAGTTTTTAACACAATCAGGGGATTTTTTTTAAAGTGGTACCTTTAAAGGGTTATATTTTTTTGTTTAAAGAAGTTAGAAGACATTCAAATGAATATAATGAAACTTTTAAAGTTGAATTGGTAACTTTATCAATGCGAAAGAAACGTGAGGCTAATATTCAAGAAATCCAATGAAATTAAAAATGGGCAATAATGCTGGAAGTATTTCAGTAAAAAGATCGATGCCCGTGCCCAAAAGATTGAAGCGCTTCATTGTAAAATTGTTACAAAGTTCATTGGTTTCATTATTGAATAGTGAGAATTTCTTAAAATTTTTTTTTTTGCAACGAACATTTTTTAAAATATCTTTTAACATTTAATTGTTGCGCACTCAATGCCCAAGTCATCTTCAACACAAATAAAACAGACACATAATCGTTCACAACGTTGTTATAACAATTCGATATTGTTTGTGGTGAAATGTCGGTAATTTAAAATTGTTAAATGTGTGTATCAATTCGTTTCCTTTAAATGTGTTACAATCATCACGCACAAAATGCCCAAACATTGGTATCTATGAGCAACGTGTTTTTTTTTCTCTCCCTTTATTGCACTCGATTTTGAGTGTGACAAAGTTTAAAAAGACACAATGATATATTTAAATCATTTGAACCATCATTTGTAAAATCACTTCACCAAGCTTAACAATGACACGTTTCTGGCCATCGGTCAAGCTGAGAGGTTTCTGAAAAAAAAAATACATACACCCCCCCCCTCCCGTAAAATTCAACTACTTTCTATTTTTAGCCCATTTGTTATTTTCTGAAATGAATCTTGTTTTGCTGAAACTCCCATTGATCACCTGCGTGTTTCCTTGGCGTATGCATAAAGCCGTTACGCTTGAAACACCAATAATCTTATTTTCATTTTCAGGGACAAATAAGGTAAGACGTCTTTGAACGGTTTCCCCAATACATTTTATTTGCAATAATCTCTCAATATAGGCATCTACATTCCGTAAGACGTTTTTGTCACTCTGGTTTCTATTGTGTTCATTTGACAGGTGGATCAGTGGCGTGAAGCTCTACCGACGTCCGCCAGCCTTGCTTGGAATCCCAATATTGCATCTTGCAACAAACTGCGCTGGACCCGGGTTGCACGTTACATGAAAGGCTTTTTTTTTTTTTCAAACAATTCTTTTATAGTTCTGATTTCAAAGATCGTCTTCTCAGCTCAACCGGCATGTCATTTGTTCTTGTGTTCTTACCAAGGGAGTATAATTAATACCAGTGACAAAGGGGGCTTTATCTTTCTCTAAGTCGTGTCTCTTCACTACAATTGACAAATCTTGATCATTCTAATCCCGGAGACGTCTCAAGGCTCCTAATCCCGGAGACGTCTCAAGACTCCTAATCCCGGAGACGTCTCAAGACTCCTAATCCCTGAGACGTCTCAAGACTCCTAATCCCGGAGACGTCTCAAGACTCCTAATCCCTGAGACGTATCAAGACTCCTAATCCCGGAAAAGTCTCAAGACTCCTAATGCCGGAGACGTCTCAAGACTCCTAATCCCGGAGACGTCTCAAGACTCCTAATCCCGGAGACGTCTCAAGACTCCTAATCCCGGAGACGCCTCAAGACTCCTAATCCCGGAGACATATCAAGACTCCTAATCACCCCGTGACATCGTACTTTAAAAAAAAAAACAGTTTTGGACCCTCTTTATTCATAGTTGATAATAGATTGTGTGTTTTTTTTCTCCACATCACAACTTTGGGCTCTTAAATATTCGAGGCCCACTGGATCTGCGTGGGCAGCAGTTCCAAAGCAATGTCTCTTTGAAGTTCTTAAACACGGCAGTGATTCATTTCAGTCTCTTCTATGAGCGCTTCTTGTGAAATACGAAACATAAATGTAATATCATGTCATGACTTCTTCACAAAAAAAAAAAAGAAAAGGAGCATTTCTATCTTCGTTCAGTGGATCCAAACATCAAGAGATTTTACCGTTGATAAAGACAAAATATCATTCTATGGTTGACACAGGCTTTTTATATAGTAAAACCAATCACTGAAAGAGTCAGCAAATGAATTGAATTTTTGCGCTAAATTCTTATACATAACGAGCACCTCTAATAACCAGTAATTCGCATAACGAGCAAAAAAAAAAAAAAATGTGAAGAAGTTGCTCCCTTAACGAGCGACATTTCGCATAACGAGTTTCGCAGAAAGGGGAAGTCCCGTTTTCCTGACATTCATTTGGGAGCCGGGGCTTCCGCGCCGATGCATTAGTCCAGCGGTTCTCAATCTGTGGGTCGTGACCCCTTTTGGGGGTAGCGCGGCCCTTTCCTAGGGATCGCCTGAGACTATCTGAAAACACATATTCTTAGAGCTATAAAGTAGCTGGGGGTCGACAAGACACGAGAAACTGTATTAAAGGGTCTTGGCACTATGAATGTTGAGAACCATTGCATTAGTCTGTGTTTAGCACTCGGTCTGTTAGCGTATTGTTTTCGTGTGTGATCACCAGTTTTTACAAATTTTGTATTCAGACAGTATTCGTAATTCATTTATGTGCCAAGTGTAATAACCTATGCTAAAATGTCTTCGAAAAAACAAACACAATAAGACAATCATAAATGAGAAAAAATAACTGTCGAAATGAAACGTAAAATCATTGAAGAGCGAGAACAAGGTGTGAGAGTGGCTATTCGTGCTACAAATTTATTCAAATGACAATGCTGTGACACATTTTCGTCAAATTTTGAAGCGTCTGCAAAAACAGAAGTCTTTAGACAGTTTTCTAGTTAAAAAGGATTAATTATTGGTCATACATTCATATTTTTATGTACGTTTTTCGTTTCAAATCTAAGAACAAATGATAATAAGAATTTTTGAAAAATTAGTATTTTTTCAGCACGGAACGCATTATCGTATTTTATATTGATTTGTGTGGGAAAAAATTGTTTCGTTTAACGAGTGTTTCGCTTAACGAGTATGAATCTGGAAGGAATTAAACTCGTCATGAGAGGTTCCACTGTAATTTCATTACCAGTGCTGTGCAAATCTTTTAAAAAAAATTTAGTGGGTGTCTTTAGGTAAAACCACGGACTTGAGATACAAACACATCAACGCACGCACACACACACGCAAACACATATCTATCATATCTATATATAACTATCAATATGTGTATATATATATATATATATANAATGTTGCTTTTATTTGAAATGATGAATGCATTTATCGAAACGTTTTGGTGTCCTTGTTAAAGCATTATTAAAGCATCACAATTAGTTGTTTTATTTATACAACTTTTCGTCTCTCATTAATCTACGCTCTCTCTCTCTCTCTCTCTCTCTCTGTCAAACAATTTCTCTCTGACCAACTAGCTCTAACTACAAACGCAGCGTCTATCCTGCTGTCTACCCAATGAGCATTTTTTTTTTACTCCGATCTCGGAGTAACCAGGTCCTTGTCTCAACGTCACAACAACACAGGATGGCTAGACTATCTTTTTGACTAAAAAAATTGGTACCATTTATGGTTCACTTTGCCAGCACTAGTCTTTTAATTGTGAAATATTTAGCACCACCCCAGCTCCCATTTCGATTGTTCTGACCCGAAGACTTTCCTTTCAAATTATGATCAGAGCCACAAGGCGCAGTAGTTAACTAAGCAGTCCTCACCCATCTATATCATCTGAGTTGGTCCCTTCAACGGGGGCAATGTCATTGTTAGAGTGACCAAATAGCCGCACATCAAGTTGTTTTTGCTTTCTCCATTCATCTTTCCCGAAATCCGTCGTTAATCATGCCTGATACCCCCCCCCCACACTTCTTTTTGTTTTGTACAAGTTACAGAAAGAAGAAAAAGATACGATCCAATTTTGTGTCATCGAAGTTCCCAAACGTTTGGGTTGCTCTGCTGATATGCTTAAAATAAATTACAGCTTCCTGTCAAGTCGTCTAAAACCTTTGCTTTTTGACCTCCCCCCTTTTCCATGTTACAACCTCTCCCGTGCGCTCACATGACGTATCAACAATACTGAATCAAACAATATGGTTTGAAAATATTCTCACCCTAAAATATGTTTTTTTTTTGTTTTTTTTTTTTTTTTGTTTACAAACATCTGACAAAATTTCTGTGGCCGCGGGTTACACAACGTTGCTCTACAATAAGAAAAAAGATTATAAAAATTTTAACGAGCTCCTGTTTGGCTTAAAGGAATAATTCCCCGTTTTCTCTCGCAGTCGTGTTTTAGTACAAACCACCTTGTTATGGTGAATAGAGAAGCCATTCACGTTTTACATACTCACCATTCCGCAGTTCACGTTTGAACATATTTCTTGATACATAACTTCTCTTAGTTCTTTCGTCTCCAGCTCTGTCTGAGTTTGATAGGTTGAATTCATGATTCTGACACAATGATGGCCCACCGCGAATTCAGTACTCAACTGTACAAGTGTTCTTAGTACTCCAAAGCAAGGGATCTGTGTGGTGAATCTCAGACTCTCGTTTTCTGACACAGTTTTGTGTGGTGAATCTCAGACTCTCGTTTTCTGGCAAAGCTTTGTGTGGTGAATCACAGACTCTCGTTTTCTGACACAGTTTTGTGTGGTGAATCTCAGACTCTCGTTTTCTGACACAGCTTTGTGTGGTGAATCACAGACTATCGTTTTCTGACACAGCTTTGTGTGATTCCCCAGCAGAGGAGATAGGTAATGGTATTGTATGGAACTATGAGATGACTGGATCCAAGAGGATGTACATGAGGCTTTTTTAATTTTGATACGCAGTATTTGTCACTGATATTTCGATTGGATTTAACCAAGATGTTAATTTTGCAAGTTTACCCGTTTCCCTAGTCTCCTCAGCTCTTTTTCTCTTCTATGCTCCAATTTTAAAACTAATTTTTTATTCCCGCTTTAGAGGTTAAGCAACTAGAAATATATTCATTGGTTACAAATATTTATATAGTAATAGCAGCAATCCGTTTAAAAGATACAGGTAGTTATTTTTTATGGATTTGTCTTTCCCTTCAGACTGACACGTGTCCCGCTGAAAACAAACATCAGGAAATGATCAATAGAAATGGTGCCATTAATAAAATCGATCTCTGTGTTTGAGCTACCCGGTATCGTATGTAAGATGAAAATGACTTTAAGCTTTAAACAGAGAGCACAAATTATGTCTAAATGCCTATATATTTCTGCCTACAGCTCAGACATACTGTGACTGATGGGGTTCTATTGATCATCTAAATGTTTTTCAGACACAGAATATAAAATATTTTTTTGTTGAACAAAATATAAACTTACTTGGGTTTTGTTTTTTAAAAAATAAAGTTACTTTTTAAAAGAATTATTCATTGGTGACCTACAAATTCCTGATATAAAGCTAATTAAATTCCGCAGTGCTTTAACTGGAGCTAGGATAGATTTTTCTCCACTAATTTCACTACGGAGCAGAGGCGCATCTAGGGTTATTACCGCCCGGGGCCAATATCTTTCTCTAGCTTGAATGTAAACAAATGCTCTAACTTTATTATTTTTCGATTCATATCGGAGAGAATTAAAAATTGTTGACGAGAGTTATTCCCCTTTAAAAGTTTAAAAAGTATCCAACTTGTGATTCGCATTTATAATATTTATTTTGGAACGTGTTAAAATTGGGAAACGTGCTGTCCACTGATTTTGAAATGAAATTTAATTACCAAAACTTTTCAATATTCATTTACAATATTTGCAACATGAAGTCTTTATAAGAGTGAGTCTCCTAGAGGCAAGGGGACCCCTAGAAGCAGGGGCCCTGGGCAAGTGTCCACTGTGCCCATGATTTCAGACGGCACTGACCGTATGTGCTCCTATGCGTCGCATTTGGAAATGGCGTCGGTGGGTCGTCGAGCGTCATCTCTTAATACCCCCTGCCCCCACGGCAAACCCCACACGGTCCGACGTACCCGACCGCCAGACCGTGCGGAAGCACGTCGAGAACCTCCCCTTGGCCTGTGGGACGACCGGTAGACCAAAAAACGCTGCGTTTAAAGCGTTCGTGGTCCGCTCTCCGTTGGTCAGAACGACTTTGGTTCCACTCTGGGGGAATCGTTTTGCGTTACTTCGCCCCACCGTCGAGAGAGTTTTTGCAATATTTCTGTTGAACAATTGTCTAAACCATGCTTTAAACTCTCATTAAAAACGCTTTTTTATTGAGACCAAATATCAATTTTAAATGAAACATAACTAGATAGCCGAAGCTTCAAATAAAATAATCTGAACAAAAATGTTCTGTTGAACAATTGTCTAAATCATGCTTTAAAATTCTCATTAAAAAAACATTTTTATTGAGACAAAAGATTAATTTAAAAAAAAGCCAAACATATCTAGATGGCTGAAGCTTCAAATAAATTAATCTGATATAAATTGTGATAAAATAATTATTGAAAGTGTCAGCTCGCCACACTTCTTGTCCTATGGCCACATGTGGCCATTGGCCAACGTATTGCCCATCACAACCCCATCTAGTATTTTGTAATCTGGATCCCACCTCTCCTCGTACTATGTTATATACACATACAAACTTGCTACTCAGGCCCACATTTCAACTAATCAGATTCAAACTCTTGGATGAAACGAGTTCGTTTTGCCATAGGAACAGACTGATGGCTTTCTTTATTCAACGAGTGGTTCTGTTGATCTAATTTATCCGAAGACATGCTGGTATTCTTCAAAAGGCACCTTGGTACCGATTTGGCATGTTTGTCTCGGATTAAAACCAGCTCCTAGTTCTATGTGCCAATTTGCTTTTAATTTTAAAATTCAATTACTGCTTGTTAATTTATTTGATGAGAAGGCTTTTTTTTAAAAAAATCCTTTTTAGTATCCTTGATATTATCTTCGCTTTTGTTCCTTGCTGGCTAGCTGACAAAATTTTTGGCCGCCTTAATGGCCCACTTCCCGTCAACTTATCACGCTGAAACTTAGCATTTTGACTTGCTGCTGTTGACCAGAAATTCGATCAAATTTTCATCCCAAACCCCCCAAATAAGCATTTTCTCCTTTTTTTTCAAGGGGAAGATGAAAGAAATATGAGAGTGATTTTACGAAATAAAATTCCTGATAATTACTCTAAATGATATTCTTTAAACAAAAAAATCTGCAGGTGCGGATTTATTTCCAAAAGAGATTTTACTCTGCTCTGTCATCTTTCAGATCGTCCCTCCCTCATGTTTCTCATTTCCTGATCCGTTTGTTTGGGTTCTTTCATTGCAATAATGGTTTAAAGTAATGTCACCACATCGCTTTTTTGATCATGGATTTCGTTTGGAGAAACACTTGTTTTCAAGCACTGTAATGGCTATCTTTTTTATTAATAGCTATATTCGTATATAACCATCATTTCTAGTGTAAAAAAAAACCAAAAAAAAAAACAACAAAAAAAAAACGGACACTATTTCTCTCCTGAAAGACACTTTTAAATATGTTTTATTTTGTTTTCAAGAATTGTAATGGCTATCTTTTTTATTAAAAGCTATATTCGTATATAACCATCATTTCTAGTGAAAAAAAAAACCAAAAAAAAAAACAACAAAAAAAAAACGGACACTATTTCTCTCCTGAAAGACACTTTTAAATATGTTTTATAACTGAATGTTAACATTTATAAAAAAAAAAAATAACACTCTTGTGTATACCGTATTAATAAAAAGGGGCGTTAGTTTCTTTTCACCTTAAAGTCAGTCAAAACTTCACAAGTAATCATTGAAACGCATGTCATTTTTGTTTATAGTTGCTGCAATACCAATGTACACATTGCTATCATAAATTTTTCCTGGAAAATGTTATTCCCAATTTTAAAAAAGAAGGAATCTCTCTTTGATTACATTAATTACAATTCCTTTTCACCCAAGGCTCTTCAGAAATCAATAAAAGACATCAACATTTTTCCATCATTCCCGACGTCATTTTAAGCAAACGATTCAGGGTGTCATAATGACCTCTTTAATTCATGGTGCCCAATATCATAACATATATATATATATATATATATAAATATAAATATATATAAATAATATATATATATATATATGACAGGGTGGGCCAATAAAAGTGAGAACATCTCGTAGCATATAAGTTATTTCAAAATATAATTTAATTTATTATAATTCTTCATGGAATTTTTTTTTGTGCAAAATATTTAGCTAATCAGAAATCATGTCCAATGTGTCATCCCTGCTTCTCAGCGACTTTAAGCTAGTATGGGTATAATTAAACTAAATTTGATGTGATTAAATCACATTTTACGAGATGTTCTCGCCCTTATTTCCCCACCCTATATATATTGCATGGTTGTCTGCAATATTTTAAGCGCACCTAATGGTAAAAATAAGAATATAAAAATCAAAAGAGATAATCCACTGGAGGTGTAACCAGTTATCATTAAAAAAATTAAATATTCGAAGCAAAATATAAATGTTGCCGACATATCCTCCCAAGCCCCACATTAAATGTGCACAGTTAAAGTTGAAAACAATTTTTTTTTGCAATTTTTTTTGCAAGTGTTTCTGTTGTTTTTTTCTTTCCATAAAAATAAATGTACGTGATGCTTTGAAAACATTTACTTGATCTACGTTAATTTGTTCACTTGGCCCATATTATATTTCGTTTGGCACGATTTTAAAATTGTAATTGTGGTCCTCAACTCAATTACTATTTGGGAATGCCACGAACAACAATATATAATATATTTAAAAAAAACAAAAACCCATCGACGTTTCGATGGTCGTGCTCTCTGCCATTTGTTAGTGCTGTGATTGCCGGTGGAGGCTTTCAGCCAATACGCTCTCAGGATCGTCTTGCCTTGTTGTTTAATCGATCACATCCGCTGGTCTAATTATTTCATCCCCATAGGCTTGAACGCAGCCTCTTAGTTATTATACGTAAAATAATCTACTAGCGTTATTAGCTACTAGCCCCCATCCACCACTCTTCGCTATACCTATGTCTTTATTATATGCATGAAATTTACAGCTGTATTTAAGAAATAGCAAACAGAGGACAAGGGAAATTTTCAATACTACATTTATTTCATCAAATTTCTTACAGCGTCATAGGGCAAAAGTTACAGCCGTCAAAGGTTTTGGGGCTTGTGTTTTGAAGAAGAGTCATTCTTAAGCTGAAAGTATAAAACAATATAATTAAATTCTTCATTTTTAGACAGAAACTTTTTTTTAATGTTAAACATTGCTGTTATGCATTTCTAACAAAGCTTTGAAGTAGGGAAGGTTAAATAACGTTAATCTCTATTTATAGCAGGAAATAGTATTTATAGTAGTTATTTGAAATAGTTAAATAATTTCAACATGCGGTAGAGAGCATGTCTCTGGATTGTTAACATTCTTCAATGTGAAATTTAAAGGTACATCTATAAATATTTTTTTTTCTTTTTAAATGGACGGAACGTAATCATAAATTTCAACGTCTTGATTAATTAGTGAAAACTTATAAAATTTTTATTTTATTCAACTCTTAAGGTTTATTTAAGTATTTTCAATGTTTTGCCAATGGTTGAGAAACTGTGACGACCAAATAATTTTGATGCCTATTGTGGCAATCCCTTGAGTTACCTGGATCGACCCGGAATCCTAGAGATGGACACAAGCAGCTGGTGGTCGAGTAGCTTTTAGTTGGTAGCTCAGCCAGGGTGTTGGCGGAGGCCGTGGGGTAAACACAGATGAGTTCCATGGCACCGTTACAGTCCGTCACGGACAGGATGTTGGCGGCGGTCGAGTAGACACCGACGATGTCGTTGGCCTGCACTGTGATCTGATTGGCTGCCGGAACTTTCCAGCCCCATCTGTAGTCAGCGTCAGAAGTGATGGAGTTTGCGCCAACGTAGTTGTAGGCAGTGCTGTGACAGAAAATGTGCGTTGTTGGAATTTTTATGGAAATGTATTTACCAGAGAATTTACGATAAATGTTTATTGATAGAATGAGTGCCAACATAGCTATTGAAATTAGGGGCATGATAAAATAATTGAAGTTTAATTTTTTGGTTACTATACCTTTTATAAACTATACCTCTCAACTTTTTATTAGGATCACTACCTATGGTAATTATCGCATTTTAATGAAAGAGTACCAAAAAAACAAAACCCAACAGAATGCCAAGTTATGGAGGTCCTAAAACGTCTTATCTTTGTACTGAAAATTATTTAGTACTAGCCAAATTACCCGGCTTTTCTCATGTTGGTATTAGTATTCATTATAAGCCAACTCGTAGTCGAAACCCCTTCGCAAAAAGGAGCTATGCAAATATAATTTCTCTCTCCATAAAAGGAAGGTTTATTTCACTTTTTGTAAATTTTGAATTTTGAGGACGATCCTTTTTCAACCAAGATTCCTGAAAAAGGAATGTCTGCTATTGTATGACTGCCATGCATGTTTATCGAAAGGAAACGCTGACCATTTGCCCAAAACCAATTAGTTTGTTGTTGAGCCATATACAGGCTGATTGGGGTGACACCAAAAATTGTGTCTCCTTCTCCTGGTTCTGAATGTGGTCCTTTCTTGTTTTGCCAGCAGCTCATATTAAACATATCCCATCTCGTAGGGTGACACTATTACCCTCGAGACATTAATTCAGAACCCAGGTTTGAAACTTTAAGATTAGCGTGTCAATATCTAACCTCAGGAAAACCATCTAGCCAAAGTTATTTTTTGTTAGCATTTACGAATCTTTTTTCTGATTGTACAACATGTAAAAAAAAATGCATTAAAAAAAATTGATCTACCTGCGATGGACTGTGTTTGTTTGGTGTGTAACAAATAACGCCTTTGAGACATTTCATACTTATTCAATGCACTCAACGGTTCAGGGGCGTAGCTTTATTTAATGCTGAATTGGGGGCTAAATTCAAAACGTACGATTCGCCCCGCCACACACACACACACATCAACCATATAAAGTTGGTAATGTAAATCGTTTAAAAGGACACCCATGACAGAAAACCGATAGTTAAACCAAACATCTCTTTATGCACGAACCTAAACTATGTGATCATTCTAATGTTCCGTTTATTGGAAGCACATAGAATAAAATGTAATGTAAAATCCGTGAACCAAATAAAAGATCACAGAAAACCTTAATTAATAAATAGATTAACATTCTCAATAAAAGGCTTATTCAAAATGCGAACAACAATAAATAATTTAACTTGACGGTCCCTCGAAGCCATTCAAAAAACAAAACAAAATATTTTGCCCTCTTTAATCCTTTACATTTAAATTAAGATAATCTTTTAAATCACAGCTTTTGAGATCAGGGGATTTCGACCAAATTTTCCAGCAACCATCTGCAGGTCAGGAGGAATGACTTTTAAATTCCAAGTGCGTTTGGTGCGTAAAATTTCTTTTGCTTCTCTAAATTTCGTTGCGATTAATTATTTGATCGACCCATTCACAAATATTGCCCAATGAGATTTATACATTAGACTTTGGGAGCTGCCAAATAAGGTTAATTTATAACTTACCATCTCACTAATCTCTTTGGTTTCTGATTTTAAAAAAAAATCCCAACAGATTTAAATAATAATTAATTCAAGAATTAAGTTGTCCTACCCGTTGTTCCTATACACCAAGAAGTTCAAATTACCAGGTGTCCTGCTGTAGTAGTACCAGGTACTGATTTTACCAGAGAATGGAACCCTGAAACATTTTACAAAAATTAAAAAAAAAACCAGATCATGATGACAATCCTGTTAAAAAAAGAAAGAGAATAAACATCATACTTCAAAACATATAATCCTTTAAATTTACAAATGTAGAGGAAGTGGTGGTTAATCTAAAATTCCTATTTCATTCACTAATTTTGGTATAAAGTCTTTATATAATCGGGCCTATAAATGATAAATTACGATATGACGTCAGCGGTACGTCGAGCTCGCACCAAGCTCGTGGGCCTTCCTTAAAGCATCTCACCCATCCCGATTATCGGATCCCCCAGCCCTTTATATCAGGCCGCGAAGCGGCCCGTTGGAGATCTCTCTTTGTCCGGACAGCCCCCCCCCCCCCCCCCCCCCCCCCGCATCCGCTCGATCGGGTACACCGATGGGGGCCGCCCAGGCTCAGGAACATCCGGTCAGCCGGACAATGTTCTCGCAGTGCCAACGGTCGACTTTTCTATAAGGGACGGGGTGGTACATTTAAGTAATAATATCTTCCCCCCCCACCCAGGTAAGCATCTGGGGTCCTCTAATAGAGTAAGGGCTATAAAACACATCAATGCGTTAGAACTGTAGCATCTGCATTGAATTCAGTAATAAATAAACCTATTTTATCTTAGTTTTTGTTGCAAAATAAAAAAAAAAAATAAACTAAACAAGTATAGGACCTATAGCCGGCTTTATCCAAAAGCAAAGCGAGTTTAGCAGGCAAGACTTCCGGACGTTTCCTCACAAAGTTAAGGTTGACATCAACAGATGAAGGTTGAGCTGTTAGACAAGAATTTTAAAAAAACAATATTTAAAAAATTTCAATGACATTTATTGTTGTATATTATGTATATTATCTAACTTTATTAAATATAGAGACATTATATGGAACAAACCAATTTTAGAAATTTAACAGTACGACTTAGAAATGCCTTCCTTTCTGAATATTTAAAAAAAAAATGTATCCTGAGAGCTTAAAATGTATCTTGCCTTTTTTGGGAAGCATTGTCCCTACCCTTAATCTCTCTAATTACATTTCACATGCAATTGATTTAGTACCATTTGACACTCTTTTTTTTTCTCGCCTGATGGCACCGAAATTATGTATATCATTCTAGGTTGACATCACCCGAACTATTTTTTCTACACTGGCGTCACTCACCTAGGCACACGAGCTCTGATCCCAATAGATTCCCAGTGGAGGAGCAGGCCCTGGCCTTGTCACCGGATGCGTAATAGTAGCCAGGTTTGCAGTCAAAGGTCATGACCTGTCCGGGTTTAATGGTGGCCGAGGCAGATGTCCTGGTGTAGTTGGCGCTACTGGGTGTAGAGCAGGATGGTGAGCCTGAGCGATCGGAAAGTAGAATAATTATTGAGAGATAGCTCTAAAGGAAATACACAGTTGTTTAAGTAATTAAAAAAAATACAATACTGGTTGACATGTCACTTTGAATCGTTACCTCATGGTAATAAATGTTAATTTAAAATTTTTTTTTTACATTTGTATCTGACGACCCAGTGTGTAAAATATAGTTCTTTGTCTAGTGGCCTAATCTTTAACTTCATGTCTTATAATGTGATTTATGAATGTATTATTAATGTCACGTCGTTGAGCTCGTGTTGGAACTGACCAGGGCAGTCTCCGCAGGACTTGGCACAGTACAGATCTGAACCGGAGACAGTCTTGGCGTGAAAGCAGTAGGTAGGGAAGGCAGCGAGAAGGGCGTCACAGAAGCTCAGCTTGTTAGAACAGAGTCCTGGAATAGACATTTGAACAAATATCTTTTATGTGAGAGGTGTACAACTATTAGCCAAGAAATCCACTTAATCTATCTTAATCAAATTGACCAAAACACCATGAAACCCCCCCCCCCCACCCCAGGTTCGTTCAATTACTCGTGGACCTTTATACTTATCTTAATATATTTATTCTAATCGTATTTCTTAATCTTCGCTGCTATTTAAATCCTTTTCAGTAAATTTGCTTTGGTTCGTAGGTGGCTGGCAAAATTTTTGGAAGGCTTTTTGACCCTCTTCCCGTCAACCTATCGAGGTGAAACTTGGCACATGGACTTTTTCCCGATGAGAACACATTATTTCAAATTTTCAGCCCCAACCCCCAAAAATCTTTTTTCCTCTTTTTCAAGGGGAAGATAAACTAAATTTCAGATAGTTACGCTAAATGAGATTCTTTTCTTTTTAAACATTGCAAGTGCAATAAACACGTTTGGTGTTTAATATTTTCTTTTGTTATCCTAAAATTGTTCTGCATTGTGGGGCTCATTAGAATATTAATATAGTCCAGGGGCGTGAAAAATGTGTTGTTGCTAGCCTTAAAGGGGAACAATCGAGATTCTTATAAAGTGCATTATTTGTATGCATATTTTGTTTAAATTCTCTGCCCCAGCTCTCATTGCTCGCTATTACATTTGATAAAGAATTTATATGAAAAGCAATGTTTTTAAGTGATGTTTACTTAAGAAATAATAACATTGAAGTAAAATTAATTTGACAAATTATTATGTTCTGTATTATAATCTATTGTTCTTAGTGATAATAATATATCCCATGAAATGACCATTCCAACAAGGCAAATTGAAATATGAACTAAGGATCACCCACATCCCTTTTTTATTTATTAACGAAGACCTTTCATAAGATACAGTGAAAAATTAAAAATCTCCACATTCCATAATTATTCATGAATATTTTGACAGTCTTGATATAAAAAAAAAATAATATCACTTTTTACTGACGTTATGCTTACTCTTGCCACGTACACGCAATGTGACAGTTTACACTTTGTCAGTAACCATGGCTTAAAAAAACACAGGAATATTGTTTGTCACTGAAATATTACATTAAGAAATGGCATCAGCGGGCCCAGGAACTAAATTATGACATTTTAATAAAACAGTTTTTACTCAACTCTGACGTACATGAGTGTAACATCGGGTTCCTCATATCTTCCTACCGCATTCTACTTATAATATTTTAACAATTTAACGGCGGCCACCACTCACCATTGCTGTCAATCTGACACATGTAAGGACAGGCGTGCGTTCCCTCACAGTCCATGCTCTTCCAGCCGCCCTGATTGTTGCCAGCCTCGTACTCGGCGATGAGCTTGATGCAGTCGTAGGACAAGCTGTTTTTGACTAGAGGAAATGAAAACATTCGGGATAGTAGATTTATAGGACGGTAATGTTTTAGGTAAAATATCATAGTAGTATTCAGTATCACAATCGCTTACACTTAAAAGAACGTTTAGCAAGAGCTTTCAGAAAGGCTTTCTTGTAAAAACATGTTTGGCAAGAGCTAACTAGTAGTTGAACATATCACATTAGCTTAATTGTAGATGAAAATACGCCAATAGCTTACATGTAGTAGAAAATACCACAATAATATATGTGAAGTAAAAAATA
Source organism: Lymnaea stagnalis (assembly GCA_964033795.1). Lineage (NCBI taxonomy): Eukaryota > Metazoa > Mollusca > Gastropoda > Lymnaeidae > Lymnaea > Lymnaea stagnalis. Next base: position 561,526 of record CAXITT010000448.1, on the reverse strand, counting down.
CCACACTAACTTACTTGAAGTAGAAACATCATAATAGCTTACTTGAAGTAGAAAACACGACAATGACTTACTTGCATAGAAAAGACCACAATAACTTACTTGCATAGAAAAGACCACAATAACTTACTTGCATAGAAAAGACCACAATAACTTACTTGCATAGAAAAGACCACAATAACTTACCTAACTAAGAAAACACCGCAATCACATAATTGAACAAGAAAACACCAAACTAGCTTACTGGTAGTGGATGTCCAGTTGAAGTAGGTCATCGTGATACTTGAATCAGTGAATACCCAGGGACCTGTGGTAGAGGTCAGGCGTCCACTTATCCAGTTGCCGTGTGCGATGCTGTGTGTTAAAACGTATACCATGGTCAGAAGTAAGACGAGGGACCAGGGGAAAGTAACTTGGCGATGTTAGTAAATCCAGAGGATACAACTTAGAATGAGATTGAGTAGCCCCCAAAGGGCGGAACAAAAACGACACAAGAGTTGAAACATAAATCTGCCAATTAGAATGAGAGCTAGAGATCATCTCTTAAACCAGATTGTTAAAATCATGTTTCCAAGTCCAAAAACGAACTCTTGGTCATGGCAATATGACTGAAAATATATTACTGAAAATATGACTGGTCATGTGAATGGAAATACGACTGGAAATATGACTGGTCATGGGAATGGAAATATGATTGGTTATGTGCATGGAAATATTACTGGTAATGAAAATGGAAATATGACTGCTAATGTGAATGACTGGTAATGTGAATTGCAATATGACTGGTAATAAAAATGGTCACATGACTGTAATTTGAGTGGAGATATGACGTATGAGTATATCGTAAATCGTGGAGTTTCTTTTTGTTGCCATGAGCTAAGAGGAAACATCGATTGTTACACCCAAGACTTGCAAAATTTTTTAAAATTTAATTTGTTTGTATCCGTCTGTTTCCAGAACGGTTGTCCGCACCAAGAGGTCCCCCAGCGGTACTGGTTATTAATTGTTGAAGCAAATTAGCTTTTGCTCTTGTGTTTCTTAGTTGAAGCCAAAAATCTTCGGAAGGCCAACTGACCCACTTCCCGTCAAACTATCGAGCTGAGACTTGGCACATGAACTTTTTTGCGGATGACAACAGAATTTATCAAATGTTCAGAAGTTTACCCATTTACATAATCGCTTCTCAATGAATGATAAAACCACGTACAATTAATTACATAATTGCAAACACAACTGCGAATAAAAGATTGATGTGCAAATCTTTGTTATTAGATTGTTGTTTAATTTTTATTTTAAACTCGCGCGCTTTTAAACAATTTTTGTAATCCTTTATATTAACTTCGCTTTTGTTTGTCGGTGGCTGGCTGACAGGTAAAAAATCTTCGAACGGCTAATTGATTCACTTTCCGTCAACAATGTGTGCTGAAACTTGGCGCATAGACTCGTTGCTGATGACAGCACATATTTTCAGCCCCAAAACACAATTCACCAAAATATGTTTTTCCTGTTTTTCAAAGGGAGCAAGAAAGGAATTTCCCGATGACTGCGTTAAATGAGATTCTTAAATACATAAATAAATCGCAAGCGCGTTTGTTGAGTCACATTTTTTCTCTGAAATCGTTGTGAGATAACATTGCGGTGTAAAAGCGGGTTGATCATTATATTATTAATGTAGTTCAGAGGCGTGGAAAAAAAAGTGTGGTTGCAGCACTTTGGGTTTAAAAAGGGGGGGGGGGCGGCTGGGGCACTAGTTGGGATTATTATAAAATGCCTTACTTATATGCAGTTATTTGTTTTTTTCCAATTTTCAGCCCCAACCCCATTGCTCAGCACTAGATATTATAAAGGATTATCGAGGAAAACGATGCTTTTATATGTTGCTTAATCATCTCCCACTCACGTGCTCCCAACATTAGCTTTGTAGTCCCTAATCATCTGCTGATCAGTCAGATCCTTGACACGGAAGAGGGTTCCAGAAGATGCTAGACTCGTGCAGGTGGCTCTGGACGCGTTCCATGTTTTGTAGTCGGTAAAGTACTGGAAGCATCGGTCGCCGTAGGTCACCCAGCCGAGGGGGCACTCTGCCAGGAGATGGTCAACATAATGCATTCTTTCAACATATACATTTCTGCTGTTTAGATGTGACAGGACCCGATCATATGAAATTTGAAGCTTAACTTAAAATAAATTTATCTTTCTTAAAGAAATATTAAAAGAAACAAAGAGAATAACGATAACGGAAAGAATTAAAGACGGTAGGAATGGCACATCAGCCGCAGCCGCATCACACACAAGGTCAATGACAAAAGAGATGTGATTAAATAGAAGCGCAGAGCTGTCTTCGTGATTTAATACAATTGACAAAATGAGCGGTTTATTTTAATATATGTGTGAATTCCTTTAGGATATAATAGTTTTTAAAGTTCATCACAGCTGCGGTATGCAAAGGTTAAATATGCACCAAAAAAAAAAAAAAAAAAAAAAAAAAAAAAAAAAAAAAAAAAAAAAAAAAAAAAATAATTCCTTTAGAAAATAAAAGTTTTTAAAGTTCATAACAGCGGCGGTATGCAAAGGTTAAATATACACCAAAAAAAAAAAAAAAAAAAAGGTATTGCTTTCAGATCTTATGTTTAAAGTCTGTTGATCGCTCTCTTTTCTAGTAAGATAACATTCAGTTATAATTATTTTTCAATTAGAATCGTGGGGCAAACAAACAAACAAACAAACAAAACAACAACAACAACAACGGAACGTTGCGGTAGGGGAATGGTGCATAATGAATTGAGGATGTCTGGACAGCACCTGTGCAAGCCTTTGTTAGTGTGCTCCATCCACTGCTGGTGCACAGCATGACGTTGGTGGCTTGGGTAAAATTGACCTTCGAGCACCTTATCTGGACTCTCTCGCCTTCGTTGTAGACGGATTTCGGCGTGCCGACCAGTAAACCATCAGATGGGATAGTCGGAGGTCCGCATGTTCCTGGACCAGAGGTTCACTTGTTTAATTTTTTTATTTCCGTAACATTGACACACATTATAATTTGTACACCTTGATGAACACTATACTTTTAAACGATGCATGTAAAAAAAACATGTGAATATCATAATCAATTGTAAGCTGAAGTTTTCCAAGCAGTTTCATTATTTTTTCGGGGCTTTCAAACATTTTTTTTTGTTGTTGTCGTATCTGAATGTATTTATTTGGAACTATGTCCGGAAGCCATAATTTAGGATTTTTGTAATCAAACGATTAGGTATAGGACCCTGCAAGTTTACTAAAGGTGACCCTGTTACTTAATATACACGATATGTTTGGTGTTGGTGATACCTCGGCTGGTAGAGGGCTGAGTGTAGTTGCACGACACAAAGCAACCGAATCGCTGAACGCTAGTGGCACAGAAGGTTGGGTCCGCGGCTATCAGGGCAGCACATTTCTTGATGACGTCAATGGGTGTCTCTGATGAGTATTGAGAAAACAGCCAATAATTGTCTTGGTGCCATTTTTTAATATATAATTTACATCGAAATATTTATTATAAATATCATGCTTAGCTTTAGTCTCAGAAAGTCAGTTATAAATCAGAACAGTCCTCAAGTTTTTTGGCTAATGTATTTCCCTGTTTTTTTACCGCAGATTTTTTTTTTACATTGATTTATAAAGCGACCTTACAAATTCATATTCATAATTTTTATACCCAATGATAAAAATGCTTTTTAATGCAAAGGACATCGACATTTGTTTTTTTTTTTTTTTTTTTTTTTTTTTTCCAAAATTTTGGAATAATTAAACGAAGGCACATTAAAAATGTAGTCAATGAATCAGACATTGGTGCTGTACTCACTGAGGTTGCACACGTCACAGTATTTTTTTTCACAATTTGTTCCGTTAATTAAAGTGTAGCAAAAAGGCTGTGACAGCGGCCTGCTCGGTGGATTTCTACAGTAGTTGCTGGACGAGATCAGCCATTCCGCATCAGCCCTGGGGAGATTTAGGCACGCATGATTGTTGAGCGATTGTGTTTCAAGCTATTATATACCGAATTTGTTTAAAGCTGTTATTAGCAGCAATAGCTCTGAGCAATTATTTGCTGCAACAGTTTTGTTTTTTTTAAGTTACTTTTGGCTGCCATAACTACCAACAAAAGTTCGCGATGTTCAAACAAAAATAATCTCTGCTCCAACAGTTAAGTGAAACAGAAATAATCTCTACTCCAGTAGGTAGGTAAAAAATAAATAATATCTAATCCAGGAGTTAAGTCAAACATATTTAAACTCCACTCACGATGGGAAATCCGCGCAGTCGACGGCCTTAGACCAGGGTAGGCAAGGCTCATACGTCTCGCTGATTGATGCACTGCCAATGTAGTCGGCCCCATTGGATGAAGCGTTGTAACACAGATCTTCAGCTGAAAAGTTTAAGATCAAAAGTGCTTTTGTGAAGCATTCGCGAAGGGTAAGACATTTCTTAATATTAGAAGAAATAGAGAATAATTAAGAGTAAAATTATTTCAGTTTTAATTTAAAATGAAAAAAAAAAAAATGAGAGCGGAGATTATTTCTGTTTGACTTTACTACTGGAGTAGAGATTATTTTTGTTTAAACTTGCCGAACTTTTATTTGTCCTTACGCTTAATTATTTCCACAGCCCCATCCTATTTCGCATTTAGCATTAAAGCTACTCAGTGCAACAGAATATATAACATTTTTAAAGCTTAAATTTGATCAATGTTACCTCTGACGCCACCCCCTGCCCTGTTCTTAATACTCACGAAGAATAACATCAACGGTGAAATTGACGCCCTTCTTGGTGGTTGTATCATAACCTGTCCAGATTTCGACGTCAAGATAACTTTTCTCACTTATCAACTGGTAAGGATAGTTATTTACGTCTACCCTAGAGGAGAAGAATGCATGAATAGTTTGAAAAAAATGAAACTAAAATCAAACCATATTGAATTGTGTTCAAAACACTACCGACAATTTTTAAAATAATATATTCATTTTAATAAAAAATTTTGGTTCAATAATTTTAAATTGGAGGTAAAGATAATTCTTCGAATCTTGGAATTGTATTCCTGGTTTTAATATCCACATATTTTCACCAGTCTATAAGATATAGGTCTTGAATTAAAGAAAACTATTACAGTAAAAATTATCAACAGGAAGCTCCTTGTTCATAGCTATGTCAAAATAACAACACAACAGCACTACAATGGTTACAGATTATTGGTGTAGATGTAGTTATAGATGTAAAACAATATTTCTATATAATACCCACAATTAAAATATAATGTTAGTTCATTTCCATTTGATTAATTGTATGTCTATGCATGGCAATGAATGTCTATGTAGATCTATGTATATGAATGCGCGTAAGTGCTTATGCAGGACTTTGTGTATGAAGACAGTATCGTGTTATTGTCCTCACTTGTAGGGCTCCTGCCATTGGTGGTATCTCCTTATGAGGACCTCGTCATCGTTAACAGTGCTCAGTTCAAGGGAGTTGAAGGTCAGCCTCAACTGTGAGTTTTGAGGTACCTGCGTTGGAAGAGAAGAACCGGGGCTTGCAGGTTGCTTATGATGAAAATAAAAATCTTAAACGACCGTTAATGCAACGTTTTTGTCCTCATGAAAAATATTGTGGCCAAGCGAATGACGAGATTGGGCATCTAAAGGCTTAAATCAGAAATCTGGTGGAAACACTGAAAAAACAATGTTTAAAATGGATACTTTAAAAACAAAACTGAGTTACCAAAAACTCCATCCTTGATATCTTACTTCATTTTGTAATCTATTAATAGATTTCCTATTCAGCTCGTCATAAAAAATATTATTAGATTCTGTTTGATACTTCCTTTCTATCGCCTCAATGCCAGATTTAAACAACTCTCTATCAAACTAACTTATTTTAGTGTGATTTTCTTTATATATATATATATCTATCTTTATATATGCATACTAGAAGTAACCCACCAAGCAATGGCGGCTGCACTGCGTGAACGTCCCAACAACTGGAGTTACTCGACAAAGCTTACATTTTAGTAACGCATTTTCTAAGAACCCCAGTTGGTTCCGACTTCTGGGAATTTTATTTTGCGCGCCAAGTGAACTCAGCTTCACAGCCCTACGTCAAGAGAGAATTATAATTTTTGATATTTCTGTTTGCAGAGGAAGGCGTGCAGCCGGAACGTCATTTGATTGTGTTATTATGTTGTTATTCAAGCAAGGCACAAGGCTTGTGCCCAGTCTCTACTTTATTTTAGCACACATGCCCCCCCCCCCTCCAGCTATCGTCTTGGACATAGATCGCCTCCGCTTCTAAGCATAAAACGCTTTGCTAGCAACATGGAAATCTGCGCACGGGTCCGTTTTTTGATCTCCAAAATCTTGTTGTTTCCTGCTTTTGGCATGTCTCGACTGCTGCAGAAGGCGTCTGGCCGAACCTTACCTTTCATTGTCCTGTCTTTAAATTTCAATCCTAAACAAATCTTGATAGACCATTTCAATATCTCTGCTACATGTATGGCTCCATTTGATCTGAGTCAAAATTTTGAGCTTACCCTTTTTAATAACAATATTTTTAAAAATAATAAAACTGGCCTTAGTCAATCATTATGTAATCGTAGCGTTAAAGTTTTAAAAAAAAAGGAAAAGAAAAAGAAGAAAAAAAAATGAAAAAAAAAATTGTTTCTCTTACGTTGAAGGCGTAGAAACACCTCCTGTTAGGCTGCCTGGCTGTTGGAAACCCTGGTGTCGTTATGGTGACCGACCTGCTGGTGGCGTTCAGTGTGACCAGTTGGTTACAGCCTATAAATATGCCATCGTATATGTGAAATAGATATAAACTCAATGCAAAAAAAATAATAAAATAAAAGTCGATACATTGTTGTGTTTTTTTGGGTTATGAACTTGATGATAGAAATATTCATCAAAACCAGAAAAATAAAGATGCTATGTATACAATTAAAACAGACTTTTTTTGTTCAAAACATTTTTCTTCCTTTGAATACATAAGTACGTGAATCAATAAATGTATTAACATTCTACTGGAACTGTAGCCCACGCTTATTTTTTTACTAATTGCCAAGGATTGCTATAGGGCTTGTCATTTCGAAGACTGAAAAATGTCACACCGCCTTACGCAGTGTTACAATAATAGACTACGTTTTCGTAAACGCATTTCCGAAACTATTTAGCAGTAACGATATTTTGGTGTAAAATATTTCGTAAAATAAAGTTGTCAACACGTTTCTGTCCATGTGAAGAGCCACGACACTGGCTCACATTAACGGAGAAGTACCGAACACCTGCTGAGAGATTGTTCAGACGGAGTACCATGATGTTCTATTAATAGATTTCCGGCCTTTAAATGAGACTGGACAGACTGAATCCCCGGATGTTCTATTAATAGATTTCCGCCATTTTCAGGACAAAACTTTTGAGGAAACAAAATTGCCAGAGAATTATCCCAGGGCTCTAGACCGCGACGAAAGCAAATGGTTGGCATTCCTATATTTTATGTCGCTATTTTTCTAAGAAGTAAGTAAGTACATGTTTATTTAGGGAGCGGGATCTTGGGGAGTTCCCCCCCCACCCTCCCCTTCAAGGAGTGACCCTTGTCCTAGAGTGACAGAATGTTCATCCTCTCAAAATATTCATATGGCAATGCAGAGGTTTTTCTTTAAATCTTCATCTCCCTGTCCACACTTCGCTACCATCTCAGTCTCTCAATGAACACACGCGCGTATCACTCACCGTAAGTTGGAGGCTGGTAGTAGCAAAGATACGTGGTAATGGCATTAGAATAGAGCCACCATGGAGAAGACGTGGAGCCGAACTGCCTGTTGATACCTGTCCACCAGTTGTTTCTAGACAAAGTTTTCTTAAGGCCTAAATTTGAAAGAAAATGTGCATGATAAGAATTTTAAATGAATTTATTTCTTAGTGTTAAAGGGTGAGAATGCCTTCCATCCTGTTACAGTCTTCATTTTACATGTCGACTTCTAAGTATTCTTATTTTAAATCCTAATATTACATGTTAACTCTAAGTTTTCTTCTTTTCAATCTTAATGTTACACGTCAACTTCTATTTTTATTTTAAAACCAAAATATTACCCCCCCCCCCAAAAAAAAAAAAAGAGTTCTATTATTATTTTTTTTATTGTTCCTATATATAAGACTAACCTTTACAATCCTATCTCTCATATTTCCTTTATCAGAATAAATGTTCCTCCCTTATCTACAATTTTTTTACTGTTAGAGCTGACGCTACACCCTTACCTCTTATGGTGGGACATGCTCCCCTTGTCATAAGCCTGAAGGGTTCAGCGTCTGGGAGATCCACAGCAATGCTTGAGAACTCCTGGTACCGGCAGCAGTATCTCTGTGTGATGTTTAAACCGTTGAAGCTTGTCTCGCCAATACTTCCGTTGTTGGTCACCGCGGCAAGGGACTGGAACTCTACTCCTGCATCAACAAAACCTGGCGACAGAGCGTGACAAGATAAAATCCAAACAGATGTTGATATTTTGTCGTGTGCTTTGTTGAAAAACCATTTTTCATTAATGATAGAACCGACCTAAAGTTTCTTTAAGTATTTTCACTTCAGTGTAGTTTTCGCCCATTAAAATGTGCTTTCAAAATTTTCGGAGTCTTGAATATGCCAGTTTGAAGAATCCACCACGGCTTACAGCTTGGGTGAGCTGACCGACCACGGCTTACAGATTGGGTGAGCTGACCGAACACGGCTTACAGATTGGGTGAGCTGACCGAACACGGCTTACAGATTGGGTGAGTTGACCGACAACGTCTTACAGATCTGGTGAGTTCCCGACCAGTTCTTACAGATCTGGTGAGTTGACCGACGACGTCTTACAGATCTGGTGAGTTGACCGACAACGTCTTACGGATCTGGTGAGTTGAGCGACGATGTCTTACAGATCTGGTGAGTTGACCGACGACGTCTTACGGATCTGGTGAGTTCCTGACTACGCTTACAGATTGGGTGAGCTGACTGATCGTCTTTGTGACACGACCCATAATCACAAAATTGTACCTTGTGGGGGTCAGGCCCCCAATCAGGTAACATTGTTTGTTTGGGATGTAAGACCCTTACCTCTGGGCTTCTTGTTGAATGACAGACGCCCCCCCCCCCCCACCCACCCCTTTTTTCCCAATCAGGTAACATTGTTTGTTTGGGATGGAAGCCCCTTACCTCTGGGCTTCTTGTTGAATGACAGTCCCCCCCCCCCCCCCACGCACGCCTTTTTTTTTAACCCTAAGGGCAGAGCCTTTGTATTTCTCAAAGTACTGTGCCTTGTTGTGGTAACCACCCACAGTCAGAAGAAAACCCCATAGAAGACTAGGTACGTTCACTTTATTTTACATTTAAGCTTTTACATTATTTCGTACTTTATAAATTTACAACGAGACATTTAATGGTAGCACATAAATTAAAGTACAAAATACGCGAAGAATGAGAATAGAGCACTGAAAAAAGACCATAAAAAAATTAGTAAAAAGACAGTGAGAATAAAGATCTTGTTATTTTATATGCTCGAACATCGTGCTTGTAGTTATGTATTTATTGGTCGTTTTAAGTTTGATGGATAAAATAATGCTTGTAGCTAAAATTAAACAAAGAGGAACTCTGATGCAATTAAATAGATGTTAAAGGTTAGCGTAACATGAAATGTCTTATTGCTTGGTTGTTAAAATGGATGAACTCACCTCCACCGCAATCAACTCCTGGGTATTTAATGATGCAGTACTGTCCACCTGGGGGCCAAGACTCCCAGTCGACGGTTGCTGGTGGGGCTTTGGTACAGACAGGAGTCCAGATAGTCGATCCCGAGGAGGGTAGTGCCACAGGACCCGTGGGGGACTGGGTGGCTGAGTAGTTACCGGTAAACGAAAACCAACCGGGTGTTGGGTTGAATCCTGTTGGGCAAGAATGACTCGGGCCTCCAGCCAGAAGGACGATGGGAGTACTTGGCCAAACGGCCACGGGCGAGGCTGGAAGATACAAGTAATATTTGTTTATATTAATTCTTTATCAGAAGAATGGTGAATATAATTTTGTATGAGATCGCCAGTTAACTGCAATTGAATTTGAGAATACCTGGTTAATATCAATCAGATATAAGAATACCTGTTAAATTTTTTTTAGAAGTTATGAAATTCAAAATGATTTTTTTATTAAATTAAAAAAAAAAGACTCACGGCCATTCTTCAGTGTCTGACAGTTGGTGCTGATGTCTCTATTCTCAGGACAGACACAGCGACAAACGCCCTTGACCCGGGCGTAGTATCCAAGACCGCAATCGATTGTTGAGTTGCCGCAGAAATTTTCTGAATGACGAGATGGTCACATTGACAGAAGCATACGTAAACAAGTGAACTCATGAGCAAACACTTGGTCATTGCATACACTCATTGAAAGAAGCATACGTAAACAAGTGAACTCATGAGCAAACACTTGGTCATTGCATACACTCATTGACAGAAGCATACGTAAACAAGTGAACTCATGAGCAAACACTTGGTCATTGCATACACTCATTGACAGAAGCATATGTAAACAAGTGAACTCATGAGCAAACACTTGGTCATTGCATACACTCATTGACAGAAGCATACGTAAACAAGTGAACTCATGAGCAAACACTTGGTCATTGCATACACTCATTGACAGAAGAAGCGGATGCTACAAAACCCATTGAGCTGAATGTAGTCCACACATAACTCTTGAGTAAACAAAAGGACACTTAAACCGAAACAAATACATGAATTAAAAAGTTAGACGAAAAACAGTACAGCTTTACTTGAACTAACTGGACATTAAATGGCAAACTAATGAGACACTGTCAAGGGAGAAAAACGTACCATTGCATTTGTAAACCCTGTTCATTTCTTGAAAGATGACGTTGTCGGTGGACATGCCGTTAGTGATGATGTCTTCTCTGATCATCGAGTACGTGACGTCACCATTTCTGGTCCATGTCTAAATTGTCGTGTGAGTGGTGCATTCGGAAAATTTTAGACATATGAAGTTTGTTTTTATATACAGTGTGATATGAAACTCGGTTAAATCGTATTTTTGTTTGATTTCATGCACAATGGCATAGACCAGTCGATCTCAAACTTCCTAACGCCGCGACCCTTTAATAAAATTCCTTCTGTTGTGGTGACCCCCAAAACATAAAACTATTTTTGTTTCTGTTTCATAAATATGTGTTTTCTGATGGTCCTAGGCTACCCCTGTGTAAGTGTCGTTCGAGCCCCAAATGGATCACCACCCATTGAGAACCGCTGCAATAGACTATGGACGGTATTTAAAAAATAGTTTATGGTAGCTAGCTGGCGTCGCTATCTTTGATTAACGACGATGTAGCGTCCAATTTTTTAAGGCTAAACTTCGAAATGTGTAACTTATGAGGCCAATACCCGAGCGGCAGTCTCGCCTGCAAAACTTACATCGCTCACAGCTTTAAGGAGGGGGTTAGGCAAACTTTTGGAAAAAATGTGCCACTGTAAGATTTAAAATCGTTCAGAAGGCAAACAGCATGTATGTTAGACTGCTCTGTTGTATTTTTTAAGTCAATTTCCAATTTTTAAAATCTTAGTATGATATTGAAATTTGCCCCATGTCCCATATCAAATGTCTACCGAACTTAAGGCTAAAGTAAACAATGGTCTAAAGTAAATATTAATCTAAATTAAACATTAGTCTAAAGTAAACATTAGTCTAAAGTAAACATTCGTCTAAAGTGAATATAAGTCTAAAGTAAACATACGTCTTAAGTTAACATAAGACTAAAGTAAACATCAGTATAAAGTGAATATAAGTCTGAAGCAAACATTAGTCTAAATTGAACATAACTCTGAAGTCATCATCAACGTGAACGGGTTTCTTAATTTGAATGGCAGCAATTGTTTACAGATCATCAAAATCATTCATTCGCTTTTATAAATATTTTGTCATGAAAAGGTTTCAATCAAATGCCCCAGTGATATGTCGAACAATCGTTTGGCGAAAATATAAGCAATATTATGCGTTGACATAACCTTGGGCTAAATGTCTGCACTTAAAAATCACACTCACCAAAATATCTTATCTATAACTTCAAATGTTTTAAAAAGTATCTGATCCTACAGATAATGAAACAGGGTATTTAAATCACTTTTTGAATAAGTTGAAAAGTAAGAAATACCACCACTGTCTATCTTGATGTGGAAAAAAGATATATTGTCATTAAAATAAGGAACATATTTTTTCTAGCACAATATGGTATACAATACATATGATAGACAGCAAATGCTAAAGACTTTTGTAGACATTTCTGACAATCAATAGATTGTTTCTATCGATATGTGTTTCGACCGTTAATTATTTCAGTCACTCACCTTTGAGCCATACATGAGGGTAGACGCTGGATCAAAGTAAGTGTTGTAGAAGTTTCCGTCGTCAAGGTAGGCATCGTAGGAGAACAGAAGACCTGGAATGGTATACAAGCATAAGAATTTACAATGTTCATATCTACTGTAACGAGAACAGAAGACCTTGGACTGTATTGAAATACAAGAACTAACGATGCTCACATCTACTGTAATGAGAAGCTAATTATAACATATTTCAATGTTTATCTACATCTTCAAAATCAATACTTAGCTGAATATGGAATTTAATCAATATGAACGGATGTTGCGTTTATGTGTGTGTGAATGTGTGTGCATGTGTGTCTATTTGCGTTTATATATACACGAATGTGTGTGCATGTGTGTCTATTTGCGTTTATATATACACGAATGTGTGTGTTTTTGCGACTTTGTGAGAATTTCTATGCGGATGTAACACGTGTTCAGACCAGTTTTTTTTGTTTCAAGCCAAAGATATGGACAACAAAAAATTTTTATGAGGACATCAGAGATTTTTCATACTAAAATATTGATAAAGTACACAGCATATGGCGCCCTTCATGGCGCGTGATGGCTCAAAAAAAGTTGAATATTTAAACCAGGTGCGATTAATGTAGTGATTGTTTATGGCTTAGACAAAATTTGGTGGTTGGTCTATGTCTCAGACAAAATTTGGTTGTTGTTCTATGGCTCAGGCAAAATTTGGTGGTTGGTCTATGTCTCAGGCAAAATTTGGTGGTTGGTCTATGTCTCAGGCAAAATTTGGTTGTTGTTCTATGGCTAAGAAAAAATTTGGTTGTTTTTCTATGGTTCAGACTAAGGAAAAATATTAGCCAGGAACGAAAATCCTTGATTTGTTGGCTATAAGGAATATTTATTACACAGCAAGCAAAACATTGAATAAAGCGATCAGACGTGCCCTTTAAAAAATTCGTGGCGGACTCAACTGAAAAAAAAATTGGTTCATAGGTATGTGTCCGGGGAATAGTAATTTGCTTTTAAAATTTTCTTTCTAAATTGAAAAAAATATTTAAAATAATTATTGATAAATTATTTAGTGAAACATAAAAGTTTTAACGTTATTAAATTCAACCAAATGATTAAAGGAAACTCTCGACTGATACATGAAAAGCTTTGTCAAAATCTGCGTCCAGTGTGGGACTGGGGCTGAATGGGTTGGGGAAAGTGTTAAGTTTGAGCTTGTCATTATACATGAAATTACAATTTAAAAAAACCCACCCAAACTGTTCGATTGTCAGCTTAGCTTGACCACAATACCATCCCAGGTTAATATGGCCTACTTGGCTCGCTTGTCAGCTAAGCTCGACCTCAACAACATCCTAATTTGATATGACCTACTTGGTTCGCTTGTCTGCTGAGCTCGACCTCAACAACATCCTAATTTGATATGACCTACTTGGCTCGCTTGTCTGCTGAGCTCGACCTCAACAACATCCTAATTTGATATGACCTACTTGGCTCGCTTGTCAGCTAAGCTTGACCTCAACAACATCCTAATTTGATATGACCTACTTGGCTCGCTTGTCAGCTAAGCTCGACCTCAACAACATCCTAATTTGATATGACCTACTTGGATCGCTTGTCAGCTAAGCTCGACCTCAAAAACATCCTAATTTGATGTGACCTGCTTTGCTCGCTTGTCAGCTAAGCTCGATCTCCACCACATCCCAGTTTGCTATGACTTACTTGGCTGAATGTTATCATTGTTGATTGACATGTATCTGTCCCTTATGAATCCCTGCTGGACGTGAGCGCCGTTGAGCATGTGAAGCATCTCGTGTGAGTTGATGAGCTGGAAATGAATCGAAAGGATATAATAACTGAGTGAAACAATTCTTTGATTTTATATCAACATCTTAGCTTATCTTTACACAACGATTAAGTTTTCATTTTAAAACTTTGACAACCCACGCAGTAAGTTTTTCACTTAATTATTATCTCAGACTTTGTATTCATATTCAATATATTTAATACTCATGGCTGGTCATGATACTTTTGCATTGCCCACAGGGTTGCAGACGATGAATGCCATGATCAAGATCACCTTAAAATTAATACCGTCATTTAAAATGGAATATTTCGTGAACTTTTCATACACAAAGTGAATTTAAGAACATAAAAACGTGTAAATTAAACAAACCCTTAAAACAAATATTTTTCGTTAGAATCCTTTTATTTCCATGTTGTGCGACTTGAAGATAGCTACAGTTCTAAAGAAATCATGGCATCATAATTCCTTTATCTTCCCTCTTGAATTTTTTTTGTGGTGTGGTAGGGGGATATGGGGTGTGATGAAAATTTCACAGACTGTTTTTCATCAGCAACCAGCCTATGTGTCAAATTCAGCTCGAAAGATGACGAGAAGTTGGTCATTCAGTCTTACAATGATTTTGCCACAAAAACATAAAGCTAAGTTGAGATAAAGGCTTTAAAAAGACACTATGCTAAATAGACTAGTTGTAAAGCAAAGTGCTATCTTCCAAGCTCATTTTTTTAAAAAAGTAATAACTCTACCTGAAGTTTAAAAAAAAATATCGTAAACTAAAATGAAAACTTACAAATTCCTGACATGGATAGACGGTTCTGGACTCGTTGCCGTTTCCTGGACCAGACGCAGCAGAGCAGCTGAACATGAAAGAATGAGATGAATTTAAAAATGTTTTTTAACTCTATTTCAGACCGTGTCAGATTAATTTTTTTTTTTTTTGGTGTTTTAATAGAGTGAAATTGAGTATCCTGTATAAGTTTGTGGCAACCTTTAGGCTTAGGTTGAAAATTGATTACCTACAATACTGACATACTAGTCTAACATGCAATAGCAGCTTACAACCTGCTGACATAGACAGTAATAACGAATAGTGAATCTTATGACGGCTAACTTAAAGCCAGCATTGTTTAAGCTAAAGTAGCTTCTAACTGACCCAGTTCCCGCCTTGATGATGATGTAGCCGTTGACCTGGTAACCGTTCAAGATGAACCAGTTCGGCACGCTAGGGTTGAATCTGGACGTTTCGTCGGTGAAGGTCAGACAGACTCGGTCCATGATCCACTTGAGGGATCGTTTCAGGAGCGTCACGTAGTAGTCCCCTATAGCACATGAATCATGTTAGCAGTAGGGTTTTGGAATGGGATGAATTGATTAACTTATCTTTAAATAAACCTATCAGATATCCGATCTCTGAAAAACAACAGCATGACCAATAATAATAATAATATTGATATATTTATAATAATTTTAAAAAAAAATTATAAAAAAATTAAAATATATTAGACAATTATAATAATTATAAATGTAATTAAAACATATCATATACTTACGAATCAACATGTAATTAAAACAAAATACGTAATTATAAGATTGATAATTGTTATTAAAACACAAGGAAAACAAAATAATAATTCGAAAAGTATTGCTAAAATTCCGCACACAAAAAGAGGTTTGTAAGTTTTTTTCTGATTATGCAGGATCAGTGACGTAGCTAGGGAGGTTTGGGGGAGGGGGGTGTGCGGAGCGCACCGGGTGACACTATCTCAAAAAAGGGGGGGGGGCACCAAAATAGAAAAGTGCATATTTATAATTTAAAGAGAGAAAATCTGTTGGTCTAATCGAATTTTATTAAAGGATAACCGATAACCTGTAAATTTTCCACAGACGTAACCAATCCACATGCATGCTTTATTAAAACTTCTAGTTTGATTCCTTATAATGGGGTGACCCTATAATTAGGTGAGAAACATACCGTTTTGACCATGATTGAAACGTTCGGTAACTTATGTAAGCGACAGGAAGCTATATTTATCTAAATTCTGAGAAATAAAGCTTTCCATTGATACAAAACACGGTTTGGTCGCGAGATACTTAGTACATGAATCTAATCGGTAAAAATTAAACAATTTTAAAATTACATTTTACCCATTCTTAGAGTTAACGAAATAATATTTTACAAACTTTTCTAATATCTTGTATTTAAATGTAAACAATGATTTTTGAATGAAAGTATATTAAAACTAACAAATACTAAAACATAAATATGTTCGCTAATTTGCTACTAGCACCGCCCCTTAACATTTGAGCAAAATTGTCATACAGCACAAGGTCTTTAACACGTTGTTTTTTTTTCACGTTTATCTGCTACATTTCCATTTGGGCTCATCTACTTAAGGAAGTTAATTTTATACAGCAGTATCTGCAGGCTAAAGACTTTACTCTTGACAAACTGGTGGCCAGCCTAGAGGCCTCAAGATTGTTTCTCCAGGAGAAGCGCTGTAACTTGGTGGAACATGCTATTGAAAAGGACTTCTAAAATAAAACAAATATGGAATTTCTGTAGAAAGAAGATTAAGGCTAAAGAAGAGAATGGCAAGAGAACAGGTAATAGAGGCTGGACTCTCTTGCCTGAAGAAAAATGTATGCTGGATTGTATTGATAGCTTTCATTCTGAACCCCAGATCAGATCATCTATGTTCAAGAAAGTAGCAGATATGTTGAGAGCTATTCAACCCAAGAGTCTACTATCAACTAGTAAAGAAGAGTAATTGACGTCCGTTCCAAAATTAACCTCTTTCTATGTTGAATTATTAGAAGATGAGCTTTTTTAATGAAATATAAAGGCTTAGAAGACACCTAAAGGCAGTATATGTTGAATTTCTCTAATTCATGGACTTGTCCGTATCTGATGTTTTTAAATTCATAGCTGAATGGGTCTTCCTAGAATCTCTTCAAGTATTCTCGCCTTTTAAAAGCATTGAAGTTAAAAACATAGCTCACCACTAGTGTTGTAAATTAAGGTCTAAAACATTTAATGATCTAACATTATCATCTTGATTTGCCTAATTTCGTCTTTTGGTCTTCATCGATTTTCTATCCTAAATTTTTTCTCTCTGACCTAGTTTACTATGTTAATGTAGCTTTATAGTAGCTCCAAAATTTAAAAATAAAAAAATAATAATTTCTTGGTTCTAACGGAATTATAAAGAATACGTATGTTATCTTTAAAGATCCAATTAGTATCCATTTATTTCCAAAGATCTAACTCATTTTTTACATTTAAAATTCCCATCAGCATCCATTTATTTATCAATATATAAATCAATTTTTTCTTCTTTAAAATTCCTATTAGCAACCAATAATTTCTCAATATCTAAATCATTTTTTTCCCTTTAAAATTCGTATTAGTATCCATTTATTTCTCATTATCACTTACCCCCCTTTTTAGTTCCTATTAGTATCAATTCATTTCTCAACATCTAAGTCAATGTTTTTTTCCTTTCTTTACATTTAGCTTTTATCCTAATGTTGATTTTTTTTTGATGAAACATTACCAAAGACTGGACTGTACCATTACGGTGTCAATGACATATAACCAAAGACTAGACTAGACTATGAAATGAAAAATCAAAAAGAGGTATGTGGAAGCTTGAATTAGAGAACAGTACAAAACGATTAGGACGTTTCGGCATAAAGCCTTCTTCTACTCACAGGACAAATGGAAATATCACAAAGAACAGAGCACAGTATACAACAGGAAACTAAACTATTACGGTGGCAATGAATTATAAACAAAGACTAGACTAAACTATTACGGTGGCAATGAATTATAAACAAAGACTAGACTAAACTATTGCGGTGGCAATGAAATGTATCCAAAGACTAGACTTGACCATTACGGTGGCAATGAAATGTAACCAAAGACTAGACTTGACCATTACGGTCGCAATGAAATGTAACCAAAGACTAGACTGGACCATTACGGTGGCAATGAAATATAACCAAAGACTAGAATTGACCATTACGGTGGCAATGAAATATAATCAAACACTAGACTTGACCATTACGGTGGCAATGAAATATAACCAAAGACTAGACTTGACCATTACGGTCGCAATGAAATATAACCAAAGACTAGATTTGACCATTACGGTGGCAATGAAATATAACTAAAGACTAGACTTGACCATCACGATGAGAGCAGGATTATACTAAGTTGTAATGTATGAAACAATCAGTTTTCCCTTGGGCTATTGTTTACCCAGATTTGATTCCTTATGAGCTATTGTTTACCAAGGTTTCTATTCCATATGTGCTATTGCTTACCCAGGTTTGATTCCTTATGTGCTATTGCTTACCCAGGTTTGATTCCTTATGAGCTATTGTTTACCAAGGTTTCTTTTCCATATGTGCTATTGCTTACCCAGGTTTGATCCCTATGTGATAATGCTCACCCATGCTTTGATTACCTATGTGCTACTGCTTACCCAGGTTTGATTCCTTATGTGCTATTGCTTACCCAGGTTTGATTCCTTATGAGCTATTGTTTACCAAGGTTTCTTTTCCATATGTGCTATTGCTTACCCAGGTTTGATCCCTATGTGATAATGCTCACCCATGCTTTGATTACCTATGTGCTACTGCTTACCCAGGTTTGATTCCTTATGTGCTATTGCTTACCCAGGTTTGATTCCTTATGAGCTATTGTTTACCAAGGTTTCTTTTCCATATGTGCTATTGCTTACCCAGGTTTGATCCCTATGTGATAATGCTCACCCATGCTTTGATTACTTATGTGCTACTGCTTACCCAGGTTTGATTCCTTATGTGCTATTGCTTACCCAGGTTGGATTCCTTATGTGCTATTGCTTACCCAGGTTTGATAGCCTATGTGCTATGGCTTACCCAGTTTCGATGCCCTTTGCGTTTTTTGCTTTCTCAGGTTTTCATTACCTATGTGCTATAGCTTACCCAGGTTTGATTCACTATGTGCTATTGCTTACCCAGGCTTTGAAAGGTCGGATCGATGATGTAAGGGATGTTCGTCTTCCAGTTGGGATTATAGTTGAAGGTGCCACGGCGAAAGCGGGTCTCTTTCTGGCTGACGAGGGTCACGTGCAATGGGCTATCTGGTCTGTTGAAGAGACAGACATTCTAGTTACTTTAGTCGATGCTTTCCAAACTCAAAAGTCTGGTGGATAAGTATCGAATTTACACAATGGACCGTTGGACGGGTATCGAATTTACACTATTGACCATTGGGCAAGAATTGAAATTACACCAGGAACCGGTGGCTAATTATTTACACTTATTATTTTTATTTAAGAAACATTCATGTCTTGAGAGGAACAAAAACGTAAGGCTTGAGGACCGCCAGTTGGAGAACGATGATGTAAAACTTTTTAATATTTTCTTTATTGATGGTGCAATAAATATAATTTTGAAAAAAAAAAAAAAAAATTTGGCTTTTTTTTTTAAATCCTTTTTCTGGTTTGGTTGGGCAATTAAAAAAATATTTTGATCTGGCAAACCTGGTGATGGTTTTTAAAAAAAAAAAAAGCTTAACCGCTTTTTATGTAAAACTTTTTAATATTTTCTTTATTGATGGTGCAATAAATATAATTTTGAAAAAAAAAAAAAAAAAATTTGGCTTTTTTTTTTAAATCCTTTTTCTGGTTTGGTTGGGCAATTAAAAAAATATTTTGATCTGGCAACCCTGGTGATGGTTTTTAAAAAAAAATAGAGCTTGACCGCTTTTCGATAAAAGATTACGAAATAAAGTGTTAAAGGTCATCATAGAAAGTTTCTTATCTACAAAAAATTGTTTAAAAGTAAAAAATAAAAATAAAAGAGATTGGTGTTCAGTGGTATTGTCATTACTTGCTGACTTCCTAGTGGAAGAAGTCATCTATAAACAACATGAACGACTTATCTTAATCAGTGGTCCCCAAATGGCGGTCCGTGGACCTTCACCAGTCCGCATGCAAAACGCTGCAGGTCCCCAAAACATAAATATTTATTGTCAAATAGTAATAAAAGTATAAAAATTAATCATGCACCGGTCCCTGGTAAAATTTCGAAACTTGTTCACCGATCCGCCAAACTTAAAAGTTTGGGAAACACTGATCTAGATGACTTGGGCGTGGATAAGATCTTGTAAATTCATAAGAATGATATGCCTGCATATTTGTGTAGGTTTGCAGTCATCTAAGGTCACATGTATGTATTACCTGCTTACTACCGTGTGGGTAAAGTCATCTTAAGTCCCATGTATGTATTACCTGCTGATGACTGTGTGGGTAAATTCATCCTCTCTTTTAGGTGCCTCCCTTTTCAGAACTACTCTTTGGGAGTTCTCTTGATCAGGCTTTTCGTTAAATAACTTTAAAATTTCCTAAAAGAAATACTCGACAAGTTATTGTCAATATGTCTTAAACTAGATAACTCAAATTGATATATTTTTTTTTAAAATGTTACAATTCATTTTCCCCTCAGTATCAGAATTTATCCACAATGTTTTGAATGATTTGAATAAAATTATAGCATTTCATTTTACTTGATGGTGGATACTTGTAATAATTTTAATTAAATTTGTCAAAGAAAATGCATAAATAAAAGTGTTAAGTCCAAATCCTATTTAATTAGATGCTAGCCAATTTTCGTTTATTTTCAATGCAATAGTTTTAGTAAAGTTATTGCAGTGTTATTGGATGATGGTAGAGAGGGCTGGGTAGAGGGAGTGTTGGGAGAGGGAGGGTTGGGTAAAGGTAGGGTTGGGAGATGGAGGGTCGGGAGAAGGAGGGTTGGGAGAGGGATGGTTGGGAGAGGGAGGGTTGGGAGAGGGAGGGTCGGGAGAGGGAGGGTTGGGTAGTGGGAGTACGAGTAGGAGGGAAAATTGTAGAAATTACTAGGTCCACAACGACTTATTCTTTTAAAAATTATAAATTGAACATGGAAATATCTAGCCAAACACTCCATACAACTTTTGATACATAATCTATTCATTACTGCTTCTTTTAATTATACGTTTTGTAGACATCGATCATTCTTACCTGAGAGGCCCCATCACTATCATAAGGCGTCTCTCTGCTGTCATCCTGGTACTTGCCCTATACACAAGCGTAACAGTATTAAAATATCTCAAATATTGTGTCATCACCGAGACCTCCGATGAAAAAAAAAAAAAAATTAGAAACAATTTAAAAATATATGTTTTTATTTTACTCTGCACAAATGATGTAAGTTGTTAATCCTAGCCCTGACAACGGTAAAGAATTATTATTTCTTTATAGAGTTTAAAGGTAAATTATTATTTTTAAAAAAATTTGAAATGTAAATGAAGTCGCCATATGTAGTATGTACCAAGTCAAAGCTTAAGCTGACAAGAATATATATCTGCTGAGGATAATATTTGGTTTAGTAAGTTTCTGTTGGATTGAGATAAGGTTATTTTTGGACATTTCAAGTAATTTTAAAATCAGATAAAGCAATGTTGATATCAGATAAAGTAATTTCGATATCAAAAAAATTCACAGGCAAATCAAAGCTATTCTGTTCAACTAAAAAAGCCATGGCTTCTTCTATTAGCTCCTAAGGCTCTCGTTGAATAAAAATAGTTTATTTTTTAAACTGAAAATTGTACTATCTCTAACCTGGTTCAGTTTGACGTAGCTCTCCTTGTCCCGTGCAGATTTGAGCCATTGTCCATGTCGGTTTCGGTACTGAAGGTAGTTGTCATATTTGTTTGACTTTATCTGTTGAACGCGATGCGTAAAATATGAAAAAAAAAACCAACAACTAGAAAGCCTGCTACGAAAAAGTTAATATTCTCTCATATATTTTCTTTGTAACAGAAAAAAAACACAACTTTACTCGCCATAGACTAACAGATATGAAAGGTGTCAATGCCGAAAATAACGCATAGCTAAATATAAAATGATTTACTTTTTGGAGGGGGGGGGGTAAAATTATTATTTTTTGAACCAATGGAAATCCACGTATTACCCACCGTGAGAATCTACATAATGCTCTTAGATTTCAAATTAAAGTTGGATTATCAGAATATGGAAAAATACACACCTTGATTTCGCTTGTAATAAAAGATTCATGTTTTTTTTTACAATTTTTTTTATTGCTTTCATTTACACCAGTGAATCTCAACCTTCCTAAAGCCACAACCCTTTGATACTGTTCCTCATACTGTGATGATCCCCCCCCCCCCCAAAAAACCCTAACCCTTTTTTTTTTTTCGTTTTCAACCTCATAAACATGTGTCTTCTGATGGTCTTAGGCGACCCCTGTGTTAGGAACGCTCGACCCCCAAAAGGGGGGCTGCGGTACACAGGTTGAGTTAAACAATAACGACTTTGCCGTTTGGGGCTTTTTTCGGTTTGTTATGTTTGGTATTGTTCGTGTTTTTATTTATTGTTGTCAGACGATTTGAAGATTTCAGACAAGGATAGAAACTGCCTTTAACCATGTTATGTGGGTAAAGTAATAATTGCACAATTCTTTTGCTGCCCTCTCGGATACTACTTCACAGCTCATTGATATTTTTTAAAATGTATTTTCTATTCATTTCTGTTTGTTTGTGCGCTCTCAAAGGCTTTCTGCTGACACGTTCCTTTTTTTTTTTTTCTTCAGATTTGACCATACTTTGTTCCACTCATTTCCTAATGATTTCCCCGGAGTACATCTCTTGTGTTTGGCAATATCGTGGCGTTTCCCAGATGACCCCTTGAACGGCGATACGATTTCCTTTACAGGACTTTTCTTTTTTTGTTTTTTTTTTTTTTTTTTTTTTTTTTTTTTTTTTTTTGTTTGATTGTTTTTTTTTTTTTCTTTGTTTGTTCGGTTTAACTTACAATTTTTGTTACGAGGTCAGCACCACCTGCAAACTGTATAAACAACAGACCGGCGACGGCCAGTGACAGCTCAGCTAACTTCATCTGTCAAGGATGATAAATATGCATGTCATTACAATTCTGCTAGTGACACTTATTTATTATTAGAAACATCGGACTTCTTATACCGAGGTAAACAAATTATAGAGGATGGGAATTGTTCAGCTGGTCATGAGCGTATGCCAGTTGTCTCCATACTTTGGGACACGACATTAGAGGAACCGTAGTCATAACAGGAGAGAAATAAGATGACACTTGGTTAAAATGACAGGGAATGGGATGACACTTAGTAGCAATGACACATAATGAGATGACACTTAGTAGCAATGACACAAAATGAGTTGAAAATTAGTAGCAATGACACAGAATGAGATGCCACTTAGTAGCAATGCCACAGAATGAGATGACGCGTGGAAACAAAGACATGGAATGACATGACACTGCAATTCATGCACGTAATGACATGACACTTAGTAAAAATGACACGGGATGAGATGAAGTGTTGTAAACATGACACGCAGTTACGCCACACCCATTAACACTCACACGTACCGACATGATAAGAGCAACAGTAGCAATGACGCGCAATGCGGTGACACTCAGTGACAATTACACGCAATAAAATGACCCCCAGTAACAAGGGCTAAAAAAGCAACTATGATATACTTGGTTGAAAATCTGTCTTAAATGTCCGTATGTAACAGTATATTTAAAATTAAAAACAATCTACTCTGCGACAAAAATAAAAGACAGTGCCCCCATCGTAAATAAAACATGGGTTCAAAAATTAAGTCTTTTTTCGAGAATCAATGCGAGATTAAAAAAAGCTCATCTTGAAAACGCTAGAGAAATTTCTGGCCAACTGATGGCCACCTAAGTCCCATTCCAACACTGCTCTAATGGCCAACTAAGTCTCACAACAGCACTGCACTGATGACCAACTAAGTCTCCTACCAAAACTGCACTGATGGCCAACTAAGACTAATAACTCTCAGCACTGCATTAAAGGCCAACTAAGACTCATACCATCACTGCATTGATGGACAACTAAGACTCATACCATCACTGCATTGATGGAAAACTAAGACTAATACAAGCACTACATTGATGGCAAACTAAGACTCATACAACACTGCAGTGATAGCCAACAAAGACTCACAGCACAGAGTTCCACCCAGGCACACAAGCAAACAAAACGAGTTTAAGAAGAAAACTTCCCAGACTTCCATCATACCTTGAGTTTGGAGGAGACGTTTCAAGCAGGACGAGGATAAGACGGTTCAGTGTTGTCCTGGACTCTGCCTGCGATGTAGTCGTATTTGACCAGGCTTATATACCGTTTTCTGCGTTTGATGCTATACACGGCCTTTCAATTTACAGATACGATATTGAACGCCCACGGAAAAGAAAGCTACAGGATACCGATTGATGTGTGATATTGCTTATGATGAAAACGCAATGACAAAGACATACTCTGCTATTCTTTCGAAAAAATAATTCTCACCTCTCTATATTTAGCCTCTGCATTGTTCTCTGAGCGTACGAATCCACGTGTCTTCGGGTATTGCCATGATCTAGGTAGACAGGCCTACATTTGGTATTTTGTATGTTAAAGAAAACAGTTTTTAAAACATTCAATTGATTTCTTTTTAATGGGCAACTTTAAGGGGTTTTAATTAAAAAAAAAAGAGAAGTTAGAAGACATTCAAATAAACATAATTAAATTTTAAAGTTGAATTGGTAACTTTATCAATGCGACAGAAACGTGAGGCTAACATTCAAGAAATCCAATAAAAGTGAAAATAGAAATAAGTCTGGAAGTATTTAAGTAAAAAAATAAATTTCATTGCCAAAAAATTGAGGCGCTTCACTGTACAAGTGTTACAAAGTTCGTTGGTTCGTTTATTTAATCGTGAGAAGTCCTGGAAAATTATTTTTTTTCTCAACAAACATTTTTGACTATCTTCGCATGACATGTAAGTCTTGAGCACTCAACGCCCATGTGATCTGCAACACAAATTAAACAGACAGATTATAGTTCACAACTTCGTTGTAACAATACGATGTTGTTTGTGGTGAAATGTCGGTAACTATGAAGGGTGTTTTGAAATGATTTTTTTCTTGTAAAATTGATGTGCTCATGGGCTTTGTAGGGTGGAAGAAACGAATTTCGGGCCCTTGGGAAGCGCCTGGATCCGGGGGTGGTCCATAGAAAGTGTTTGGGATTTGAAAAGGTTTAATGGGATGGCGCATGTTATTTGTGTTACGTAAGGTTTTCACCGGCACAAAATGTACGTATAATTAGTCAGAAGATAGACGCACCACATGCGGTGCTGCGACTGCACGTCCATTCAGACATGTGTCTGCTGTTCAAAAAGAATTTGAACCTAAATGTCGATTTTTATAGCCTGCTAATCAAAGGTTCTTATGTTGCCAACTTGAATCCCCGTAAGAGTAAATACCAACGAAGGTGGCCTCTGCTTGTTTTAAAGATATCTTTATAGCGTATTGTCAGAGAACAGGGGTCTTTTAAAAAAAAAATAGCTAAACCTCTTGCCGCTAACCAACCCTAAGCTACTGTGATGGAATGATCTTCTGTTTTACAGACAAAATATGAAGGATGTAACCCACATTTTTGTGGGTTGAATCTGAAACCCTTGCTATATCCATACATTTAGGGTGATGACTCATCGAAGGAAGAAAAGTAAACTCTGATTGTACTTAAAAGTCAATCGAAGAACCCCCCCCCCCCCCCCACAAAAAAAAAAAAAAAAAAAAA
This sequence comes from Lymnaea stagnalis, assembly GCA_964033795.1. Lineage (NCBI taxonomy): Eukaryota > Metazoa > Mollusca > Gastropoda > Lymnaeidae > Lymnaea > Lymnaea stagnalis. The sequence continues at coordinate 535,642 of CAXITT010000448.1, read as the reverse complement.
AAAATGTGCAGGTGAAGTCTCACTGTACTTAATGAAAGTTTCGTCCGCTCCACTGAAGCTTCTGGTGTCAAGTCATAGGCATCATTTGACATTCTAATGAGCTTACCTTATACGGGGATTTATGATTCTCTTACTGGCAAAGGATGTTTCATCATAGAATTAACTTGTCCCGGCCTCTTACCATCGCCAGACACACCGTCAGCAAATAACCCATTCCCTAGTTGGCGTTGGATTTATGAAACGTTTTTATTGAAGTGGACAACACAAAGACGAATTGTGTGTATTCTGAAACCTAAGAGATTGCCTACATTTAAAATTGGTAAGTGTTTACGTCAATCTGATTTCTTTCAATGTGTTACACTCATCACCCTTAAAATGCCAAAACATTGTTTTCTATGAAAAACACGTGTTTTGTTTCTCACCATTTCGCACTCGATGTTAAGGGTGAGAAAGCTTAAGAAGACGCAAAGATATATTAAATCACTGGAATGATCATTTGTAAATTGCTTTCTCTAAGCTTAACAATGACACGTTTCTGGCCATCGGTAAAGCTGAGAGGTTTCTTTAAAAAAAAAAATTACATACCCCACCCCCACCCCAAAAAAGAAAACAACAACAAAAACTTAAAATTCAATAACTTTCTATTTTTAGCGTCTTTCTTATTTTATGAAATGAATCTTGTTTGGTGAAACTACCATTGATCACCTGCGTAATTTTTTTTTTTGCGTATACATAAAGCCGTTAAGCTTTGCGAGAAAAATATAATACGTCTTTGAACGTCTTCCCTAATACAATTTGTTTGCATTCATCGCTTAATATAGGTTCCTGCATTTCGTAAGACATTTGTGTGAATCTTGTTTCTATTGTGTTCATATCACAGGTGGATCAGTGGCGTGATGATATGTCAACGTCCGCAAAACTTGCTTAGAATGCTGATATTACAACTTGCAACAAACTGATTTCTATAAAGATTTGCATACTCATCTTATCTAGTTCGATGTCTGTTTCTGAATACGTTTTCACATTGCCCTAAAAAGCGTTGTTTTCAAACAGTCCATTGATAGTTCTGATACAAATACCGTTTTCACAGCTCAAAGACATGCTATTCATTCTTGTGTTCTAATCAGAAAGTTTAAGTAATAGCAATGAAAAGGGGGCATACGGTTTTCAGCAATCAGTTCTCTACATTACCCATACACATTTTCATACACTTTAACCCCAGAGCCGCCTCGTGACTCCTAAAGGCCTCGTGACACTTTTCGGTTTTGTGCCCGCTCTATTTAAAATTAATACTAGATTCAAACCCCACTCCCCTTTTTTTTTCACTCTGCCCCAACCTCTTCAGCACTCTACCCCAACACCTTCAGCACTCTACCCCAACCCCTAAAGCACTCTGCCCCAACCCCTAAAGCACTCTACCCCAACCCCTAAAGCACTCTACCCAAACCCCTTCAGCACTCTACCCCAACCCCTAAAGCACTCTACCCAAACCCCTTCAGCACTCTACCCCAACCCCTAAAGCACTCTACCCAAACCCCTTCAGCACTCTACCCCAACCCCTACAGCACTCTACCCCAACCCCTACACCACTCTACCCACACAC
>CAXITT010000448.1:501981-529467 GCA_964033795.1 Lymnaea stagnalis | reverse complement strand
CAATACCGGTTTCTCTTACAGGTTTACCACAACATCTAGGTACGCTTGTGACTTTGAGCTCCCGATTGTAAGCTTAAAACAAGGGCAGACATATTGGTGACGTTGGTGGGTGACGCCATGGTGTGATTCGCTCGAATGGAACAGCCGTGTGAATCAATTTTTTTTTTTGGAACAACATACGGCTAAACATCCTCATTCACCAGCTCCGCCATTAAAGGCATTTGTAGATATATGATGCCCACGTCTGTAGCCACTAAGTTAGAGACAGTGACGTAGCTCACAGTTTCACGTGCTGATGTCCATGCTAAAGAAGCAAAGTTAAAAGTCAAATATTTAAATACTACAGGGTTTATACAGCAGCAGACCCAAATTTTATTCAGAAAATTGATTTTAAAAATAGTACCCATTCGCCGCGGCGCTGGCCGCCCCTTCCCCCCACCATTTTGACCCAGGAGCTCTTTTTGGATGAATTAATAAGGGGGGGGGGGAGGAGGAGGGCATTAGAACTCGCTGATATCTAACGAGTTATTAGTATTATTTTATAGCCTGGCGCCCCTGAGAGTTGCACTGGGGAGTCATGTGAGTTACATCGCGGAGCCCTAAGAGTTGCATAGCGGAGCCATGTGAGTTGCACAGCGGAGTCCTGAGAGTTGCACCGCGGAGCCTTGAGAGTTGCACAGGGGAGTCCTGAGAGTTGCACCGCGAAGCCATGAGAGTTGCACCGCGGAGCCCTAAGAGTTGCACCGCGAAGCCATGCGAGTTGCACCGCGAAGCCATGAAAGTTTTGCACCGCGAAGCCCTAAGAGTTGCACCGCGGAGCCTTAAGAGTCGCTCCGCGAAGCCCCAAGTGTTACACCGCGGAGCCTTAAGAGTCGCTCCGCGAAGCCATAAGAGTTGCTCCGCGAAGCCATGAGATTTGCTCCGCGGAGCCCTAAGAGTTGCACCGCGTAGCTCTGAGAGTTTCACCGCGAATACCATGAGAGTTGCACCGCGGAGCCCTAAGAGTTGCACAGTAGAGCACAGGATGGAAACCATTGCACTAGAGAGTACGTACGAACTTAGCGTCATTTAGCATTGCGCATAGGTTATCTCCTAAATCGTTATGTTATATAATCTAAGTTAGTGTAATATATCGGCACACGCCCTCAACTTTCTGCAGATAAATAACAAATTGCCTCTTCAATATAATCTAACACACATTATTTTTTAACCATATCCATATAAATTGTTTTTAAATAGACGATTTGAGGAAGAAGAATTATTTCTTTAAGTTAGTCCTTAAAAAATGGATTCGGCATAATTATAGAAATTCTCTTTCACATAAAGTCTTTTTTCGCTTTCTAGTGGATTTTAATATAAACATTTTTTTTAAAAGTGCCTGTAAATAGGTAAGGCAGATTGTTTAGTATTGTGATATTAAAAAGAGAGAATACGTTGGAAATCTAAAAAATATAGGCTGCTTTTTTTAAAAACTCTGTTGTTCTGGAAACTTTGTTACAAAAGGTTCATATTTAAAGAAAATACAATCACTTTCGATATGATAATTGATGGAATGGGCACGTTAAAATCTTCTTCTTTTTTTTTTAAAGTATCAATGTCTTCATCGAATGAGGCCGTGATACAATTTATAATTAACACCTAACCCTGCTTTAAAATTCATGTTGATGAAATATAATCTTGAAAACAGTTAACACATGTTTAATACTTAGAAGGAACTGTGCTTAAATTATAGACCTTGATTCTGTTGTACAGGTAGTTTAACACCGTGTTCATAAAGTGTTTAAACTTGTGAAGTTGCCAAACATAATTAAATAAAAATAACATAACAATATATGAGAACAGTGAGAAGTAAGACTTGGGCGCGGCAGATTTTCGAACAAGTACGATATCTATAATCGAATTTGTGTAAGACTCGAACAACATTAGCTTCAAGTATATTTATCATCAAATATATATGCAACTCACGTTAATATACCGTATATGAGTTTCTTTTCACCTCCAAGTCAGACAAAACTTCAGAAGGGGTAGTATACATTTAATAATAGCGACTGCATTTATAATGCACACATTATAATCATCAACTTGTCTAGTAAGTTGTCATTAGTCATTCCACCCTTTCCAGGGGAAAGAATATTTGTCATAAAGGTTTCAGGTTTGATAATGACCTCTTTAATTCATGGTGTCCAATGGAGTCTTTCAAAATTTGTTCACATCTGATGATCCACGTTATTTTTAAGCTAACCTAATGGAAATTACAGGACGTTACAAAACAATAAAGATAATCCATTTGTAAGTGAAACCAGTCGTAAGATTTTAAAACAATGTTTGAACCAGTTATACATATTGAGATGTAACGAAAATATTAGCACAAAATCCACTTTGGTTGTGTAAATGCATTAATTTTTTTTACTCGTAGTTATAATAAACATTTATATATATTTTCTTAATTGATAATCCTACTTGGTGCTTTGCAATCACAGACTTAACATACTTCGATTCTTTCACGGGTTAATAGTGCAACTGAGGTTCACATCTCAAATATAATTTGGGAAAATTTGAAGGAAAAAAAATATTTGAACAGTTATATTTTGAATGTCTTATTCTCCTTTGTTATTGTATTTGCTGATGAAATTTTAGCTTAAACGATTTTTGTCTGTTTTTTGGTATATAAGGTTAACATATTCTGATTCGATTCTTCGATTTCATCCCCAAGGCTTGAACGCAGTCTCTACTTTAATATCCACAAACCCGTTGATAAGCTCTGTGTTTTATCTTCTAATAACACCACTCTTTACAATTGTATTATAGAAATAAAAGACAGACGACAAGGGATGTTCTCAAATAATTTTTTTTTATTTCATCCAAATTCTGACATCGTTAGCGCCACGAGTAAGTTCGCCCAGTGTTTTGTGGCTTCTTTGGTAGAGGAATAATGCTTAAGCTGAAAAGTTAAAACAATGTAAACTAAATTAAATACTGGATTTGTAGAATAAATAAAAATGTTTTGCATTTTAATTTGGAAATATGTCCCCCTGACTGCAGGTCTTTGAAATAAGTTAAATGGATATAATCTTTATCGCTACTTACAAAAATATCAAAAGCATATTTATGTTGTAATTTGATCATTGCAACAATGTGAGGATTGAATAAGAACAGCTTATTTGCACTCATTTGCTCGAGTTGAAAAAACATATTAAAAGATCTTATTTTGAGATGAAAGGAACGCTTTTAATGCAAGTTAAAGTCTTGCTTCTATGGCAAAATGCATTTTGTTAATATGTTTATGTTCTATTTTCTGAAACAATGAGAATTAATAGAAACGTCCTCAGTGCATTGCTTAGGAACCAGGATGACCAAATCATGTATGTTGGTGCCCACTGCGCTAATCCCTTGAGAACGTTTACCTGGGTCCACACGGAATCCTAGAGATGGACACAAGCAGCTGGTGGTCGAGTAAGGTTTAGTCGGTAGCTCAGCCAGGGTGTTTGCGGAAGCCGTGGGGTACACGCAGATAAGTTCAATGGCGCCGTTGCAGTCCGTCACGGACAGGATGTTGGCGGCGGTCGAGTAGACACCGACGATGTCGTTGGCCTGCACTGTGATCTGATTGGCTGTTGGAACCTTCCAGCCCCATCTGTAGTCAGCGTCAGAAGTGATGGAGTTGGCGCCAATGTAGTTGTAAGCAGTGCTGTGACAGAAAGATCATAAATGTAACAAAAAAATTCGGCAATTATGAGCTGTGCAGTTACACAAGTATTGATAGAACCAGTGCCAAGAGAGAGTTTCAACTTTTAATTTTTCCCTGAACCCAATTAAAGACAAATTAGCGATGTAAGCTAAATGAGTTCATTGCATTTATTGTATTTATTTATCATCCTTAGTGATATTTATAGAGGTAATTGAAAAAAAAATTGGAACAAGATATGTGAGGGCTAGAAAAAAAAAGACAGGACAATTGAAAGGACTTCACGGCTGAATGCCTTGTTCAGCAGACAAGACAAAAGAAGCTCCCAAAAAAGAACAGCTGGGGCGAAAACACTTGAAACTTTTGCGTGTATTGCCTCAGGCCTTCCAAACCGTAGTACACGATACCGTCACTAAGTAGCCCTCGTTACCATCGAAATATTCTCTTCCACGCCATGCACAGAAACATTTGAAATCTTCTCTTCATGCATAGGAGCCAGAAGGATCAATAAATTGATCGTGGGCCCTTGATATATATAGACGAAGAAGAAACAACAAAAAGAAATTAAAAACTAAATTTGTTCGAAGATCTCAATGTAGTCCTAAAGGTCTTTGGTTATATTTATCCCTTGGAATTTCAGAGATGTTATAACGAATGAATTTAATTCAATTAACATAGGGTGTGGGGGGCAGTTATCCTACCCGTTGTTCCTATACACCAAGAAGTTCAAATCACCCGGTGTCTTGCTGTAGTAGTACCAGGTACTGATCTTTCCAGCGAATGGAACTCTGTAACATTGTAACATAGGAACATTGCAAAATTATAAAATTTAAAACAATATTTAACAAAAAACATCATTTAACAGGAAAATATTTAAAAGAAAAAAAATAAATGTTTACTTTTCTAAAAACAAAAAAAAAAGTTAAAATTACAGTTTAACATGCATATTTCGTACAAATATAAAATTTAAAAGTACAGTAAAAACTATGATGTATTTTTTTAACTTTATTTTTTTTTAAAAATATATATTTTTTTTTGGGGGGGGGGGCAGGGGGGGAGGCGGGGGTGGGGGGACTATTACATTGATATTGAACTCAGAAAGAAATCTAAGATAATTTAAAAAAAAAATTTTTTGAAGTTGCAATGATGAAAGCATATAAAAGGATGATAATGAATTGAACCTGTAGCCATCTCTGTCCAGGAGCAAAGCGAGTTTAGCAGGCAAGACGTCCAAACGTTTGCCCACAAAGTTTAGATTGACGTCAACCGGTGAAGGTTGGGCTGTTACGCCAGAATTCAAAAAGAGAAAATAAAACACACATTAATTAGTGTTCTTTTTTTTTTATTTCATAATGCTAACTATTTAGGCAAGAGAAATACTTTAAACGTATGCTGTCTAAATTGTTGTAATTGTGAAATGTCGCCTCAGGTTCAAAGTTTATATTTATGTGCTAAATATGAATTTGTTCAATGCAATTCAAAAACGTTTCTATTTATTTGGATCATTAGAAGAATATAATCGTTTTTGTTTGTTGGATCTCTATGTTTTCTTTGTCTTATGTGTACACAGAGTTTAAACGATTTACATTTTAACCATTGAGATTAAAAATCGTATGCTTTCTAATTATGTCTATTTCTATTTTAGTTGTTTTTATTAAGGGGGGTGGTGGTCACTTCACAAAGTTTTAAAAAAAAATACATTATCAATTTTGAAGACACTAACGTATTTAAAACTAGATACCCTTTGAGATACTCCAGCCATATTTGCGGGTACATGCTGTATTTTGATGACTCGGCATTTGTTTGAAACTGGAGTAAATTATCAATATTAATCTTTTCGATTTTGTATAGGGCACAGTCCCGCTTCAAAATTCTTTTTTTTTTAATTAAAAAAACCATTGTATGGTTTAAGTTTAAAATAAAAACGAAAAAATATATCGTCTCTTTGATACCCCTAATTTCCCCAAATACATTGCCATTTTAATTGATTTAGTAACATTTGACACTCATTCGTCTCGGCTGATGGCACCCCAAATAATGTCCATCGTTCTAGCTGTACCTCACTCGAACCAGTTTTTCCACACTGACGTCCCTCACCTAAGCACACCAGCTCTGATCCCAGCAGGTTTCCAGTGGACGAGCAGGCCCTGGCCTTGTCACCGGACGCGTAGTAGTACCCAGTTTTGCAGTCAAAGGTCATGACCTGTCCGGGGTTAATGGTGGCCGAGGCGGAGGTTCTGGTGTAGCTGCTGCTACTGGGTGTAGAGCAGGTTGGTGAGCCTGAGCGATCAGAGTGGAGAATAATTGATGAAAAGAAAATTCTATGACGATTAAATCACGATTTCAGCGACACCTCTGTAAAATAATAAATGTGTTGTGTCCGCCTAAATAAATCTGTAGATTGTGTGTTATGTCCCCTCCCATCATACTTTTAAGCATGTTAATGTATGTCACGTGATCGAGCCAGTGCTGGAACTGACCTGTGCAGTCTCCGCAGGAGTTCGCGCAGTACTGGTCTGAGCCGGTCACGGTTTTGGCGTGGGAGCAGTAGTAAGGGAAGGCAGCGAGGAGAGCATCGCAGAAGCTCAGCTTGTTGGCACACAGTCCTGGGGGCACATGGTTGAATTACGACAACATCTTTTATGTAAGTGACACAGATAGATTTGTGGAAAAAAAATCTCCTGGATCTATTCTTATCCCATTGATAAACACACCTTGAAAGAGCCCACTTACTCTAAATTATCTTTTAGGAAGTTTATAATGATTATTAAGATTAACTTATAAATTTTAATCGTATTACCAAAAAAGCAAATGCTTTTAATGAAATAAAACCATTTATATAACATTTATTTCAAAATTTATTCGGTATATTTTTATGAATTGTACTTATTGATAGTGGCGTAGAAAGTGGCGTGCGGAGAGGGTGGTCCGCCCCGGATGACACCGTTTTCCCTTATATTGAGGAGCGGCATCAAAGGCCAAATGCTCAGGGGGGTTTTTCGTGGAAGGGGCTGTACAAAAGCGTGTCCCGTCCAAGGCGGCACTGACCCTAGCTACGCCATTGCTTGCTGATAATAACATATCTCATAACATGGTGATTTTTATTCAGCGATATTCAAATATGTAAATAATGCCCCCCCCCGCCCCCCTTTTACCATTTAAAAAAAAAATATCAACAATTTATAGCAGTGAATCTAAATCTTCATAATGCCGCGACCCTTTAACACAGTTCCTCATGGTGTGGTGACACCCATCCATAAAATTATTTTCGTTTCTTCTTCATAAATATGTGTTTTCCGATGGTTCTAGCCTTAGGCGACCCCTTCGTTAGCGTCGTTTGACCCCAAAAGGGGTTTGCAACCCATAGGTTGAGAACCGCTGACTTATAGAATTGCGTACAAATCTTAAAAAGTTTGAAATAATTGTTTAAAAAAAAAAAATATATATATATAAAAGTGCTTTACGGGCGTACTATAGATGCTCTTGCCACTTACACGCAGCGTGACAGTTTTCAACAGACATCTGCCACGTCAATGGGCAAAAAAGTAGTCTGGCGTAATGTTTCCTCACACAATTTTGACATATCTATTTAACAGTCTCATTCAACTAAGACGTACGCAAGAGTAATATCGAGTTATCAACGTCTTCCTGCCGCACTTGCATGCATAATCTTTAAACATTTAACGCCAGTCACCACTCACCATTGCTGTCAATCTGACACATGTAAGGACAGGCGTGCGTTCCCTCACAGTCCATGGTCTTCCAGCCGCCCTGATTGTTGGCAGCCTCGTACTCGGCGATGAGCTTGATGCAGTCGTAGGACAAGCTGTTTTTGACTAGAGGAAATGAAAACATTCGGGATAGTAGAATTATAGGTCGGTAATGTTTTAGGTAAGATGTTGTTATATTAAGTTTAACTTTAGATAACGTTTACCGGTATTAGAAAAAAAATTACTAGAAGAAAATACAACAATAAAATACTTGTAGTAGTATCACATCTTTCTTGTTGTGGCAGTTTTAGCAATAGCTAATTTGTATTAGTTAACACCACATTATCTTTCTTGGAGTAGAAAACACCACGATAGCTTACTTGTAGTAGAGGTCCAGTTGAAGTAGGTCATCGTTATACTTGAATCTGTGAATTGCCAGGGGCCTGTCGTTGAGGCCAGGCGTCCACTTATCCAGTTGCCGTGCGTGATTCTATTGGCCAATGGATATAACATGGTCAGTGGTAATATAAAAGAATAGGGAAAGTACTTTGGGGATGTTAGTAAACATTGAGGCTTTAGAGTATGATGAGGTTGAACAACTTGCATTGGACGAAAACACATCAGAACTCCCTCAACATACATCTGTTATATTAGAGCTAGTGGCGATTCCTTCAGGCAGAAAGAAGATTAATTATATTTTAAATTTTTAAAACCTGACTTTGATGCTGGAAAAATGACTGTGGTTTATGTCGTAAATTGAAAGAGTTTCACAACATGGCCATAAGCCAAGAGAAAAACATTCGATACGACTGCTACGACTACCCTATTTTATTTTAATGTCATGATTATGTTTCTTTTGATAAAAAATTTTATGTACAGCGCAGTGAGCTCAGCCCTAGGCTGGGGTACCGCGCTATATAAGACCTCTTATTATTATTATTATTACCCTAAGAACTTCTGAACTAAGCATTTTGTTTTTCTTTGCATCTCGTGTTGTCAGAGAACGGCTTCTCACACCCAGACATTACTCTAACTACAGTTGCGTAGCTTTGGGTATGCGGGGGTTCGGACCGAACCGGGGGACACCATCTCAAGGGGGACACCATCTCAAGGGGGACACCATCTCAAGGGGGACACCATCTCAAGGGGGACACCATCTCAAGGGGGACACCATCTCAAGGGTGACACCATCTCAAGGGTGACCGCGCATTGATAAATTGCATATTTACAGATCGTACACTGCTCTGTCTAACAGAATTCCATGGTAGGGTAAACGTTGACACGTTAAGTGTCCACTCATGTAACAAATCAAAATGCGTGTTTTATTAAAATTTCAAAGTTGATGCGTCAGAAATGTTGTGACTCTATAATTAGGTCATAAAACACCGTTTTGACCATGATTCAACTCCGATTGAAGTTTTCAGTAACTTTCTTGAGTGACAGAAAGCTATATTTATCTAAATTCTGAGAAATAAAAATTACCATTGATACCAAACACGATGTGGTCGGACGATTCTAAGTACATGTTACAGTTCTGAAATACATTTTCCTCCTGGCCTTCAATTAATTTGTTTTTGCTCTCGTCATTTTTATACATTTGACTTTTTTTAACAAGAAGAAATCCATCGCGAAAGGTGGAAGTCGGGCGGGTGGGGGGGGGACACCATGAGTCTACCGCACCGGGTGACCCCAACGCTAGCTACGCCAAAGTGTAACAATACGTGTATATAGTGTTGTATGTTAAACTCACGTGCTCCCAACTAAATTCTTGTAGTCTCTAATCATCTTCTGATCAGTAAGGTCCCTGACACGCAAGAGAGTTCCAGAAGATCCGAAAGTTGCGCAGATGGATCTGGAGGCGCTCCACGTTTTGTTGTCTGTGAAGTATTTGAAGCATCGGTTGCCATTGCTAACCCAGCCCAGGGGGCACTCTGTTAAGACGTGGTAAGTATCGGTCATTCAAATAAAATATTTATATATATACTTTAAATGATTTTTCGAGGAAATACCATTCGAATATTTCCATTTTCAAGCGAGACCATGCAATATATTAAAGGACTATGAATAAAAATAAAAGCAACAGCGACAAGGAATAAAGACATTAGAATTGTTCAACAACAAAAGATACGCGTGTTCTACAGCTTGAAACAAAGTTAACGCAATGGTTAGGATTTACTTTATTATTGTTACAAATATATTGATTCCTTTAGAATGGAGTAGTTTTATCTGCACGACCAAAAAATTGCCGGTCTATTGCCAAGGTTAAAGTTGCGAACTTTGAGATCGTATGTTAAAAGTTTTGTTAATTTCCCAAACATTCAGTGGGTCTCAGATTATGATTATTCGTTAGTAATATTCAATAGCCAAACAATGAACCAACATCAACATCAACAACAACAACCCAGTTTTTTTGTGAACATTGACGCAATCGTTCAATGGATTGTGGGAGTGAAGGGGCTGCACCTCGACACGCCTTGGACAGTGTGGTCCATCCGCTGCTGGTGCACATCACGACGTTGTTGGCCTGGGTCAGATTTACATTTGTGCACTTGACCTCGACCCTCTCGCCTTCATTGTAGATGGATTTCAATGTGCCTACCAGGGCACCATCGGATGGGATGGTCGGAGGTCCGCATGTTCCTGGGCCAGAAATAGACCAGAAACAAACTCGTTAAATTTGCTTTACGTGACTTCTACAGTATCTACAGATACTATGATTTTTACAACGTGATTTACACTATGAATTTAAAATCTGCATGTATAAAAATGTCCTTAACTGATAAAGATTGAAACTTAAATGAGGCAGGACGACTTGTTTATTAATTTTTTTTCCCAGGTTTGAAATCTGATTGCTATTTCGTTCTCTTTGGTCAGTTCTAAATATGTATTAGCATGTTTTAAAGAGCCACAATTTAATTTAACATTTCAGAATATTTGTCAATCGAACCGGAAATACTTCTATCGGTCTCCTTATAAATTAAATCTAAATATTTTGACAGTGATACCTCGGCTGGTAGAGGGCTGCGCGTAGTTGCACGACACAAAGCAACCGTATCGCTGAACGCTTGTGGCACAGAAGGTTGGGTCCGCGGCTATCAGGGCTGCACATTTCTTGATGACGTCAACTGGTGTCTCTGAGGAATACGAGGAAACAGCCAATATTCGCCTCTTTACAATGATTTATTAATAGAATTTATATCGAAAAAATTTATCCATATGAGTATCAGGTTTAGTCTCAAAGAAACATTTATAAATAAGTAGTGTCCCTAAGTCTTTGCCAATGTGTCACCTGTTATTTTTTACTTCAGATTTTTTCAATTCTTATAATAGTAATATATACATTGATATATATATAAAAAACATTAAATATTTTTGGAAGCATTTAAAAGGTAAATTTTAAAAGCCAATTTTAACTAAAAATTAAAATCAATATGAAAGATGAAAACACACACACACACCAATTCGCTACTTTAAATTAAATAAAAGTAATAAATGAATCATCAATTTTAATGATGAAATTAGCAATTGTAATAATGGAATCAGCGATTGTAATAATGGAATCAGCAATTGTTGCTGTACTCACTGAGGTTGCAAACATCACAGTATTTTTTTTCACAATTGGTTCCGTTTGTTTTGGTATAACAGTAAGGCTGAGACAGCAGCTTGCTGGGTGGATTTCTACAATAGTTGCTGGACGAGATCAGCCATTCCGCATCAGCTCTGGGAAAGAAATAGGCACAAGTTTGTTTTTTGTTTGGTTCTTTTTTTTTGTTTGTTTTTTTAATAAACGTTTGCGTTTGAAACTATCTGTACCTGTAAGTTTTAAAGGCAATTTTTATCTACTTTTATTTTAAGTCATTATTAGCTGCACGTTTTGAAGCTGCAATTGTTTTCAGCTATTGTTGGCTGATAAGTTTTTAAAGTTATTATTTGCTGCAATTCTTATCAAATAAAAATTTAACCTGTCAAACAGAATCCCACTCTGCTCCAGGGGTTAAGTTAAAATTAAACAGAATTAAACTCCACTCACGATGGAAAGTCCGCGCAGTCTACGGCCTTAGACCAGGGTAGGCAAGGCTCATACGTCTCGGTGATTGATGCACTGCCAATGTAGTCGGCCCCATTGGATGAAGCATTGTAACACAGATCTTCAGCTGAATAATTTAAAAATTGAAATCATCTTTGTCAGGAATGCGCACAGTGGGAAGAAAGAAATTTCTTAGTATAAATAAAAATAGTAGAACAAAAAGTAAACTATTTTCATATACAAAAGATGAACGAATGAAGAAAATCGTAATATGTAACTTGAGGTTCCACAAATCCTTTATAAGTTTTTAAAAAAACATTTTAAAAACCTTGCTGCATATTGTAAAATAAAATTTAATTTACAAAGTATAGTCTTATTCATATAACAATCATCAAGTAGAGAATACATTTTTTAAAATATATTATTTACGTTTATGACAGGAAATGAACAACAATTTCTGGTAGGGAAATGACAAAATTTTAATATTGTATTTTAAAACAAATTATGTGACCAAAAGTATGCAACATAGTGGAAACCGAAAATGAACTTACTCTTTATTAAAAGTAACGCATTTGAAACTATCATTTGGGATTTTCATTCGTATGTTGTCTTATGAAGCTTTCTGATTTGCATAGTTTGCAATGTATAGAAAAGTTAACATATTACATTTTGATGAAATTTCCTTTATTCTTCAGAAATCTCTCATATTACTGTTATATATGTGTTATTATTATCAAATATTTCGCACATGGATGTGATTTAGACACTCCACCTTGAGCTTAGCCTAAAAAGGGCGAGAAGCTATGGAAATTTTTGTTCCAGGTTTATTCAGCCAACCTCCCTTGAATTCACGTCTTCAAGCTTTACTTCCGCCACTGCACGTCCCCCCCCCCATCCCGCCTTGCCCTGGCATCGTCATACTTACAAAGAACAACATCAACGGTGAAATTAACTCCCCTCTTGGTGGTTACGTCATAACCTGTCCAGACCTCTAGGTCAAGGTAACTTTTTTCGCTTATCACCTGGTATGGCCAGTTGTTTACATCTACCCTAAATGAGATGAAATAATGGAAAACTGTTTAAAAAATAATTATTCAATACACTGCTTTTTATTTTTAAATTCCGTGTTTATAGTTATAAATATATATATATACATGTGTGACTATATTTGTCAGTATATATCTGTATAAGTCTTTGTATGTCCATGTATCTCTATGTATGTCATTGAATGTCTGTGTATGTCTATATATGTATATCTTTGTCTTTTTATGTCTATGCATGTCTTCGTATGTCTGTGTATGTTTCATGAAGGCCTATGTCTGTGACAAAAGAGTCGTGCTGTTGTTCTCACTTGTAGGGCTCCTGCCATTGGTGATATCTCCTTATGAGGACAGCATCACCGTTCACGGTGCTAAGCTCCAAGGAGTTAAAGGTGAGTCTCAACTGTGAGTCTGGAGGTACCTGCGTTGGGAAAGAAGTCCTGACGTGCAGTTTGCTTATGATGAAAATAACAATTATGTACCACGCTTTTAAGAACCTTTAGCTAGAGTAAAATATTTATTTTAATTAGAGAAAACATTTTTTAAAGCGATTTAGGAGAATAATCTACTAAATGTGTTCTTTCTTAAACTTAAAGATCTGGGCAAAACATTGAATACAATGTCCATAAATTCAGACAATTTTAAAATATATGTTTAAATACCGACAGCTCCATATTTAATTTCTCTTCTCAAAAATTGTTTGTAAACACTTCCTGTTAACTTCGTCACCAAATTTCTTTTACGTTGACGACAGCTTATATTCAGGCAAAAAAATAATGAAGGCGCATGACTATTTCTGGCGTTGTTTAAGCATGAGTTGAACATTCCGCTGATGTCTTCTTCTGTGCACCCCACAAGCTGCGGTATTTTAATTTGATTCTTTTGTCTGGGTTATGTTTTTTGTTTAACAGAGGAAGGCAAACAGACGAATGGAGATTTGATGGTTTTTCGTTGCACTTAAGGTTGTTTCATTTCCTTTTCTTAATATTTAATTCGTCGCAAAGCTTGTACGCAGTCTTTAAATAAATATTTTTATTTGAGCTCAAACGTGTGTCACGGTAGAATTTAAGCGATTGTTTCGTTTTTTGTTTTTTTTGTTTTTTTTGTTTGTTTTTTTAAAAGGTGCATTTGTAACTCATTGTTTCATCGCAGCAACAAAGTAATGACTTCATACAAAATGAACTCGCTTACGTTGAAAGCGTAGAAACACCTCCTGTTGGGCTCCCTGGCTGTGAGAAACCCTGGCGTAGTTATGGTGACCGATCTGTTCGTGGCGTTCAGCGTGACCAGTTGGTTACAGCCTGGTGAAATACGCCGCCAAAAAATATGTGGGGAAATAAACAGAACTCAATACAAAGGAAATCAAAGCTGTATTATTTTGAGGAAATGAATAAAAGAAATTTACCTTTTCAAGAAAGCAAAGAAACAAAATAAGGTAGTTATTTATTTATTTGTTTATTTTAAAAGGTATCCACTAAAAAAATGTTTGTTGCATAAATTAAAAATTAAAAAACTCGTATATTAAAATAGCCGTGTTTATCTAATTCTAAATTTTTTTTAAAAGTCAAAATACGGCGATGAAGTTGATCATTTTTAAAATCTCAAATATAAGGTGTTATCTTATCGACACGTGTGGAACTTGTAGCAGGAAACAGATTTACTAAACATTGTATTTTTAATAATATGAGCTGCCAATACTACTAACAGCATTTCTATTGGGGAAAAACATAATCGACAGCGACCAACGTAGGCATGCCTAAAATGCGTCTGCCTTCATTTTAAACGTTTCCTTCTCTCTAGACAGTAATATGTCATGGCGCATGCTGCTGCTTCGTGTCCTTCTTCATAATCTTCACCCCCCCCCCTGTCCACACGTCGCCACCATCTCAGCCTACCACCGCGCAGGGGGTGCTCGGGACTCACCGTAGGTTGGAGGCTGGTAGTAGCAGACATAGGTGGTTATGGCAGTGGAAAAGAGCCACCAGGGAGAAGACGTGGAGCCGAACTCTCTGCTGATACCTGTCCACCAGTTGTGCCTAGATGTAGTCGACTTTAGACCTAAATTTGAAATTATTATTTAATAAAAAACAACAACTTTAAAATACAAATAAAACATAAGAAAAAAACCAAATGAAAATGCCATACAATTTTAATATATTTATCTTTGATTAATGGAAATTGTTTGACACACTTAAAGCCCTGACGTCACATATTTGGCCAAGTTACTGCCCTGACGTCACATCTTTGACCCAGTTATAGCCATGTCGTCACACCTTTACTTTACACCATTTTAAGCTTCCTTAAAAAAACGAACTAACCATTTAAAAAAAAAATCTTATTGTTTTATTTCAAAAACACATGTTTCTTTCATATCTCATACTTTACCTATTATAAGCATGATAGCAATTTTTTTCTCCATATTTCTTCATATAGAATAACTTAATAATTTTACAAGTACAAATATTTTATTCTTATCCCCTTCTAATCTTAATTAAAACTGAACGCTTCTCACTTACCTCTTATAGTGGGACATGTTGCCCTTGAAAAAAGCCTGAAGGGTTCAGCGTCTGGGAGATCCACAGCAATGCTTGAGAACTCCTGGTACCGGCAGCAGTATCTCTGCGTGATGTTTAAACCGTTGAAGCTTGTCTCTCCGATACTTCCGTTGTTGGTCACCGCGGTTAAGGATTGGAACTCTGCACCCGCATCGACAAAACCTTGCGAGATGGCGGAGCAACGTAAAAAAAAAACCCAAACAAATCCTAATCAATGTATTTAATTTGTATCTTTTGCTCTGGTGTAAAAATCAATGTTACGTTAATGATAGGCGTGACCGACTAAGTCTTTAATAAAGGAAGTACCACGCCCACAATCACTCCTACTTAGGTTTAGTTTTCACGTCAGAAAATGCACAATCCATTAAAATCCGTTTCCAGAATTTTCTGAGTGTAGAATATACACCTTAGTTTAAAAAGCCGAACACGGCTTACAGATTGGGTGAGTAGAATTATCGTCGTTGTGACATGACCCTCATATGCAATTTTGGATCTTGTGGGTTAAGGTACCTATCAGGCAACAGTGGTTGGTTGGACTGTGATGCCCTTGCAAGAGAGGACATATGAGCTTTCTGGCAGACGAGAGATGCAACCCCCCCCCCCCGTTTTAACCATAAGGACAGAAAAAAAGTAATGCGACAGTGTGTAAAAGTAACCACAAAGGAGAAATATGTGCTCACTGAAAACGAAATAGGTCCACTCTATTTACGTTTATCGCAAGAGAACAGAGATAATTCTGTATATTATAGATTGGTAGTGTAGTGACGGAACTCTGGGAAATGAGTCATCTGAATTGTAATCAAAATACATTAAAAAACAAAATGTGTCGATATTGAAAATAGAGCTTTGAAATTATACCACTAAAGAGATAGGGAAGAGCAAGTAAGAATGAATAGAGGCATATTATTTTATAAGATCCAACAACATTTTTTAGTAGCCGTTTTTCATTTTATCTTTTTAAGTTTAGAAAATAATTTGATACTCTTAAGATAAAGAAAAAAGTGTAACAATTTAAACAATTGGCTGAATTGGAATGCGTTATTTCTGAAGGATATCATTGTAAATCTCACCTCCGCCGCAATTAACTCCTGTGTATTTAATGATGCAGTACTGTCCACCTGGGGGCCAAGACTCCCAGTCGACGGTTGCTGGTGGGGCTTTGGTACAGATGGGAGTCCAGATGGTCGTTCCCGAAGAGGGTATGGCCACAGGACCCGTGGGGGACTGCGTGGCTGCGTATTTACCGGTAAACGAAAACCAACCAGGCGTTGAGTCAAAACCTGTTGGGCAAGAATGGCTCGGGCCTCCAGCCAGAAGGACGATGGGAGTACTTGGCCAAACGGCCACGGGCGAGGCTGGAAGATACAAGTAATATTCGTTTATATTAATTCATCATAAGAAAAATTGGTTAGTAAAATGTGTTATGAGATCACCAGTTTATTGCAAATTGAATATGAGAATACGTGGTTAATATCAATCAAATGAATACATTGTAAAACTGTTTGTGATGTTATGAAACTGAAAAAATGAATTTTTGTATCATAGGCTTACGGCCATTTTTCAGTGTCTGACAGTTGGTGCTGACGTCTCTGTTCTCAGGACAGACACAGCGACAAACGCCCTTGACCCGAGCGTAGTATCCAAGACCGCAGTCGATTGTTGAGTTGCCGCAGAAATTTTCTAAATTATGAGATTATAACATTTACAGAATCTTGTGTAAACATGTGAAAATTAAAATTACACCACTCAAAAAGACACACAAACGTACTACATAACTCATTTCAGAAGAAGTGGATATTACACTACTCATATGAAGAGAGGTGGATATTGCATAAATCTTTATCGGAAAGTATACAATGCATAACTCTTAGTTAAGAAAAATACACTTAATCCTGAACAAATACAAGGGGGAAATAACATTTAAAGTACCTCGAAATTAAATAAAAAACGCAGAAGACACAGGGGAGATAAACGTACCATTACACTTATAAATCTTGTTCAGTTCTTGAAATATGACTTCATCAGTGGACATGCCGCTAGCCACGATGTCTTCTCTGATGAGCGAGTAGGTGGCGTCACCATTTCTGGTCCATGTCTAAATTGTGTGGGAGCGGTACATTCGGAAAATTTAGACACATGTAGTTCGCTTTCACATGTAGATAGATATGTTACTCGGTTAATACGTTAATTCTTTGATGTCATGACTACAGACTGTATTGTAAATTAATTTTATTGTAGTTGTTTGTGTTCGTATATCTCCCTATGACGACGGTGCAGCGTCCTCTTTTTATGTTCACTTCCATAATGAGAGACTCGTATGCTCGATCCTGGATCGACAGCCTCACCTGCACTGCTCGCATTAAGCACAGCTTAAGGAGAGGTGGAATACTTCAAGGATTCTAAAGGGACTCAGGTCCGAATTGCGGCTATGCGTACCCAAGTCCCTTAAGACTGAATCCCCTTCGGATTTCTTTTGTTGTAGTTTATTTTAGTTAAATTTAAGAAGTAAGTTTACAAACATATAATCCACTCAATTATCTTTTATTTAATACCTCATTTTGTCTTACAAACCCAACAATAATATTTAAAATAGTTTTTTTTTAATCCCTTCTTCTCCCTTCTGATACCCGGGTGCGAAAAGCCACTTCAAAATATCAATTAGCATATTTCTCTGGCAGGCAATGCACTGGAAGAAGTGGAGACCGTTAGATACTTAGGCAGCACGATTGACATACGTGGCTGTTCGGAAGCTGATGTTAGGGCTAGAATTTGGGAAGCTGTGATCAACATTTACATTATTAAAAATAATATGGGAGTCAAAGGAGCTGGCTCTGCAAACAAAACGCAGAATGAATTTTCAGTCCAAAGGCCAAGCACTTCTACGCTATGGAGGCAACATGTAGATACTAACAACGACCATCACACAGAAAGCAAAACCTTTCAAAACACTTGCCTTAGAAATATCTTGAACATCAAATGGCCAATCACCATCACCAAGAAAGACTTACAAGAAAGGACATACCAGGAGCCTACGGCTGAAGACATTGTAAGGAAGAGATGGAGGTGGATAGACCTCACTCTTCGTAAACGCCCAGATAACATCACGAAACACTCTCAAACATGGAATCAACATTTAAAGATAAAGAAAGAAAGTAAGGCCTAAGAATCCATGGACATGCGAGTTAGAGACAGACACACAAAGTATTGGATACACCTGGAAACAACTGGAAAAAAAAACACGGGACCGAGATGTATTAAAAATTCTTGTAGACAGCCTATGCCCCAGACGGAGTAAAAAGGCAGACGTAAGAGAGTAAGTCAAGAAGGGTCGTCCAATGTTTGGTAATATTTTGCCAAAGTAAGATTTCTAATTCATTCACCGGGCCAACAACGAATATGTTATGCTGCTCTATTAAATTTTCAAAGCTACTTCTAAATTTTTAAATCTCCCGCGGGCTAATTGAAATGCGCTCCAAGTCACATGTCAGTTGTTTGCCGAATTTAGGCCCCCAGTGAACATCAGCATGAATTCAGCTTCAATGTGATCGGATTTCGTAAGTTGAATGCCAACAATCGTATACACATCATCACATCATTCACTTTTATAAATATTTCGACATGAAAGTCTTTCAAAAAAATTAAATGGTCACTGATATAATGAACAATGTTTGGCGAAAGAGTAGCCAATACCAAGAGTAGCCAATACCAAGAGTAGCCAATACCAAGAGTAGCCAATACTAAGAGTAGCCAATACCATGAGTTGAAATTACTTTGAGCTAAATTGTCTGCATTTAAAAAAAAAACACAACAATTAATCTAATCTAATGTTTTAAAATGCACCCTTTAACTGACTCGTGTTTCCAATGACATGTCTTTCCACTGACATGAGTTTCTACTGACATGTATTCATAAAGAAATGAGTTTGAACAACTACACGTTTCTGCTGTCATGTGTGTTCATTGACATGTGTTTCTACAGACATGTGTTTCTACTGACATGTGTTTATACTGACATTTGTGTCTGCTGACATTTGTATCTATTAAAATGTGATTCTATTGAAACGTGTTTCCATTGTTACTTATAACAGCGTTACATCAGTCACTCACTTTGGAGCCATACATGAGGGAGGACGCTGGGTCGAAGTAAGTGTTGTAGAAGTTTCCGTTGTCAGGGTAGGCATCGTAGGAGAACAGAAGACCTGGAATTGTATTGAAACACTTCAAAACTTACAATGTTTACATCTAGTGTAACGAAAATGGAATTTAACCAATCTGAACGGATGTTGTGTGAGCGTGTCTCTCTGTATATATATATATATATTAATGTAATTTAACAAATCTGTATGTATGTTGTGTGTGCGTGTCTCTCTGTATATATATATATATATATATATATATATATATATATATATATATATATGTAAACGTGTCTGTTTTTGTACATTTGTGTGAACTTATATGCGCATGCTATTATTTTAGGCCAACTTTTCGTTTCGAGACTATGATATGGACAACTGAATTTGTTACTGGGGACATTTCAGATGTTTCATACTAATTATTGACAGAATTACCAACTTTATAATGCTCTTCGTTGTTCCTGACGGCTGTTGAAAAGTGAAATATCTGAACCTGGTACGGCTAAGTTGGTGTTTGCTCTCTGGCTCATACCAAGGATAGCAATTAAGCGGGAAAACAGTATTTCTTTATTTGTTTAAAGGATAATAATTTTCAGCAGTATAAAAGCACATTGTATATACATCTGGCCGTTTGTATTCTTTACAAACTTTCAAACAGACACAAACTGCTAAATTTTAATACGCAAAACATGTCTGTGCAAAAGGTAATATCGTTTTGTTTGAACTTCCTTTCCTAAGTGGAACAATGCTTTTTGAGAAAAAATTGTTGATTGCATCCTAGGTGATGCATAAGGATTACAATCATGAGTAACGCAAACACACAGACACAATGATTTTAGGAAACTCTTGCCCAGTACATTAAAGGCATTGTCAGACACTGTGTCCAGTGTTTGGACTTTGTTGAAAGGGGTTCGTGAAAGTGTTCAGTTTGAGCTTGTCGTTAAAAATGAGTTAACGCTTTTTTTAAACCTGAAACTTTTATCATGAGAGCTTCACCGCAACCCCATTCCAGTTTGATGTGACCTACTTGGCCAGCTCGTCAGCTGAGTTCGACCTCAACCACATGCCACTTTGATGTGACCTACTTGGCCAGCTCGTCAGCTGAGTACGACCTCAACCACTTCCCCAGCTCGATGTGACCTACTTGGCCAGCTCTTCAGCTGAGTTCGACCTCAACACATCCCAGTTTGATGTGACCTACTTGGCCAGCTCGTCAGCTCAGTTCGACCTCAACCACATCCCAGTTTGATGTGACCTACTTGGCTAGCTTATCAGTTGAGTTCGACCTCAACCACATCCCCAGTTTGATGTGACCTACTTGGCCAGCTCGTCAGCTGAGTACGACCTCAACCACTTCCCCAGCTCGATGTGACCTACTTGGCCAGCTCGTCAGCTGAGTTCGACCTCAACCACATCCCAGTTTGATGTGACCTACTTGGCCAGCTCGTCAGCTCAGTTCGACCTCAACCACATCCCAGTTTGCTATGACTTACTTGGCTGAATGTTATCATTGTTGATTGTTATGTATCTGTCCCTTATGAACCCTTGGTGAACGTGAACGCCATTCAGCATGTGAAGCATCTCGTGTGAGTTGATGACCTGGAAATTAATCACAAAAATTATTGGTCAATGTTATAAAAGTGTGTTTGATTTCTTATTAACAAATTAACATGTCGTGAAAAGTTGTTGATTCTTTCTTTTCACACATCGAATGGTTTAATAAATAACAATTTTATAATACTGTGTATACACATACTAATGAAATACTTATAGCTTGTCATTATACGATAGTAACGAACACGATGAAATACCATCTCCCTACATTTAATTATGTCATTAGAAAAGGAATATTGCTTACGACCTTCATTTACATAATGAATTGAAGAACATACATAATTTTTAAAAAGATACTTTGTTAAATATTTCAAGGATGAAATCACATTAAAAAAATAAAATATTAATGATTCTACATCAATTTTAAATAAATCTTTAAAAAATTAATGAAACTCACAAAATCCTGACATGGGTAGACGGTTCTGGACTCGTTGCCGTTACCTGCGCCAGACGCAGCAGAGCAGCTAAATATGGAAAGATGAGTTGAGTTGAAACGTGTTTTTTTTTTTCAATTCTAACGTAGACCTTGTCAGATTAATTTTTTTTGGAGTATTTAAAGGAGCGACATTGAGTTTTATGTATAAATTGTGACAACTTTTAGATTCAGGTTTAAGATTACCATACCATACAATACTAACAAAATACTAAAATACAATACTAACACAATACCAACATAAAATACTAAAATACAATTCTAACCTACAATACTAACTTACATTATTAAAATACAATACTAATATACAATGGTACTATACAATACTACTATACAATAGCAATTTATAATACTAAAATATATTACTAAAATGCAATACTAACATACAATACTAACATACAATACTAACATACAAAACTAATCTAAAATACAAAAAAAATGCAATAGTAATTTACAATACTAACATAAAATACTAAAATACAATTCAAACCTAAAATACTAACTTACAATATTGACATACAATTTTAAGATACAATACTAACATGCAACACTACCTTACAATAACAACATAAAATACTAAACTTCTAAAATGCATTACTGACCTACAACACTAACTTGCGATACTAACATACACTATTTACATTCAATACGAACATAAAATACTAACATACAATACTAGCCTAAAATACGAACTTACACTATTAACATACAAAACTAACTTACAAAACCAGCGTACAATCTGCTAACATAATAACAAAGACTAGCGCATCTTGTAACGGCTAACTAAATGCCAGCACTGTTTAAGCTTACGTAGCTCCCAACTCACCCAGTTCCCGACTTGATGATGATGTAGCCATTGACCTGGTAACCGTTCAAGATGAACCAGTTCGGCACGCTAGGGTTGAACCTGGACGTTTCGTCGGTGAAGGTCACACAGACTCGGTCCATGATCCACTTGAGGGACCGTTTCAGGAGCGTCACGTAGTACGAGCCTAAAACCGTGCCGGCAGTGCAAGAAGATTGATGCAATGAGATTACTGTAAACTGATTTCCATTCAAAATCCATCAGTAACCCGATATTAAGAGTACAGCAACAACATCAAATAATGCTAGATCTAATCACAAATAGTTAATTTTTTAATATTTGTTTAAAATTGTAAATTAATTAAAAAGATCAAATTGTGAAAAAAGAAGAAGGCGAAACTCATTGTCAAGGCTAACACAAACGAATAATGCTCGACACTAAGATTAGAAGTAACCTCTAACACCATGCGGTTACCAAATCTAAATGATCACCAATTAAGCTATTATTGTCACTAAAAGAGTTCATGGATGGCTGATATTAAAAAATTTAGATATCGTGTGTTTTATTGTTGTAATTTTAAAATGATGTCCTGGTTTAAGTATGTATTTCTTTAGGTGATTTAGGGGACATAGCTTCCTTATGTGGTATTATCTAGGTATTTCTTGTGTGTCTCAGCTTCAAGTCAAATGGTTTGCTAATGTGTTATTATCTAGGTATTTCTTGTGTGTCTCCGCTTCAAGTCAAATGGTTTCCTAATGTGTTATTATCTAGGTATTTCTTGTGTGTCTCAGCTTCAAGTCAAATGGTTTCCTAATGTGTTATTATCTAGTATTTTTGTTTTGTGTCTGAGCTTCGAATCGAATGGTTTCTTCATGTGTTATTATCTAGGTATTTTTGTTCTGTGTCTAAGCTTCGAATCGAATGGTTTCCTCGTGTGTTATTATTACCCAGGTCGGAATATGACGAATGGATGATGTAGGGGATGTTCAACTTCCAGTTGGGGTTGTTGTTGAAGGCAGCCCTTCGGAACCGTGGCTCCGCCTGCCGGACAAGTGTCAGGTGCAACGGGCTGTCGGGCCTGTGAGGCGAGGGAGAAAAATTCTTAATGTTTAAAGAAACTTAAGAAGTCTTCTCTTTTCACTTAACAACCATGATAACTGTTAACTGTTAATCACTGCGCCAGTTGAATGTTATAACATCACGAGGATGGCTAAAGTATGCGGATTAACATTAGAATTAAGACTATCATACCACGGTACTAGCTTTGTTTAGTTCATAAAACAACTTTGGAATTAAACATTTGAAAGTTAGAGTTAAGATTTGACGCTAATGATTAAAATACGAACGCATCCAAAGCCAGAAATGGATGTATTACCTGCTGACCTCTGTGTGGATAAAGTCATGTTCTCCTTTAGGGGCCTCTCTTTTCAAAACCACTCGTTGGGAATCCTCTTTATCGGGCTCTTCCTTAAATAAATTGAACAGTTCCTAAGGGGGAAAAAATCGAAACAATTTGGTGAATAGGTCTAAAAATAGCTAACTTCGGATAAAGCTAAACTTGTTAAAAAATAATATTAGGGAAATGCCTCCATTTCCGATTATATCAGCAAAATTAAAAATAAATGATATAATGTTTTGTTTTATTTTAACATCGCTAAATAATCTTATCAAAAACAATGAATGGTCCCAAACTGAAATGTTACATTAAGGAATGGCATCGGCGGGCTGTCGAGCTTGCGCTCTTTATACCCTCCCCAAAACACCCCTCCCCAACCCGGAATCGTGCCGCGGAGCGGCACGTGGGTGTGTCTCTTTGTCAGGACGCCCCCCACCCGAGTCTGCTCGACCAGGTCTCCGCCAGGGCCGTCCCAACCAAAAGACAACCGGTCGGTCCGACACTGTCCCAAACTAAAATATTTGATTTGATTTGATACGCAATTTAAACAAAATTCAAAAAATTACATTTAAAAATAAAATTGCATTTTCATTACCGTAAAAAAAATATTAATAAACCCCACAAAAAGTTAAACAAGGAGGTGAACTTGTGAAACAAAGTGTTTATTCATTTATTTTTTTTTTTTTAATTGTTTTCTTTGAAAAAGTTTAATTTAATTTACGTTTAGAAAGTTTCGTAGATCTAGAAAGGGGTGGATGAATATTAATCTAGCTTGGCTGGGTGGGAGTGTGTGTCTGGAACAGGCAAAATGAAGGGACATTCTGGTTTCCAAAAAATCTAGTCCACGCACTCTTTTAGAAAGAGCTGAATCGGGAATTGGCTTTTCTAGACATCCAATTTACATTTCTATATATTTTCTACCAATCGTTTGTTTTAAAATGAGCTTTGTGAACTTTGATCTCTCTTACCTCCTCAGGAACACTAATATCATTAGGTGACTCTCCAATATCGTCCTCCGTCTTGCCCTATTCACACATAATGATAGTGTTTTAATGTCGGGTAAAATAATATATACATTTGAGGGGGGAGCTTAGTATGAAGTAAATTTACAAATATGATTATGATTGAAAATAAAAATAAAAAAACAGGACCATTCAATGGACGTTTCGGCTTACTGCCTTCTTATGCAGACCACACGAAAGAAGAAATAAAACATTATTTGACATTTGATTTAAGTTGTAAGTGTATGTTAATGATTTTTGTTCAGTGGTTGCGTGCTTTGGTTTTTGCTTTATATACTTGATTTGTTGCGAGCGTGCGCATCTGGTGTGGAGGATAATTGCGTTGCTATGTGGATTGTACTGCGGACGCTTTCTAAGAGAAAACATTTTTCCTTGGTATGGGATTTTGGTAGTTTATCTATGAATAAAAAATGATTTGAAATATTTATCTTGATCTCGATACTAATTCCCCTTCGACTAAACTAAGATATTTGAGCTGTTTACGCCATGAGCAGATCTTAACAGTATATGGGGATTTTAAAGAAATTCAACTGTAGCACGCCACATTTGCGCCACAACCCATTTACAGTCGGTGCTGTGTGAAAGGTCGAACTGACAAAGTATCTACCTGGTAGCCTGGAAATGGTTAGGTACATGTTTCGTTTTAACCATGTTTTGCATTTCGGTATCTCTAGTCATAGATAGTCTCTTTAAATGGACGAATCTTCGTGTTCCAAAATCACACATAGGAAGCCAATAAAATTTGTCTTTGAAACATGAAGAGTTTCCAGGAATAGTTCCTTAAACTTATAATAATTTGAAAATTAAATTTTTTAAAGTTCGGCAACCATAAAACTAAAAATACGAATTTTTAACTTTTGATTTCCTGACAACAGAACATATAGTGTCTAGTCATGACATAACTTACAGTTTTGGTCTTGTCTTCATCAGCTTTGGAAAGCGTGAACTGTGCACACAAAATACCAAGAAGGGCGACCGACAGGTAATCTAACTTCATCTGGTCAGGGGATAGATTGGCATCTTCATTACAATTCTACTTAAATTTGATTTACGACAATTATCTGTCGTCCGGACATGGGAGATGGTAAGGGGGGAGGGGTAAAATTTCAGTGTAAATTAACGTACATCTCATAAAAAACAGATGTAAAAAAACAACAACCCAAAAAGCATACGTTAATGAAAAACAAAATTTAGTATAGAAAGCTTTCCAGCCTATCTATCAGCATACCTTGAGCGTTGAGACTGTGTCTGAAGCAGGACAACAATAAGACAGGTAGACGCTGGCCCGGTCTGTCTGCGATGTAGTCGTAGTGCACGCGTTTTATACACTTGTACCTATGTTCAGTGATGTCACTGTCCGTTCAATTTCAGATAAATTACTCAACGTCTCAATAGAAAAAGATCGAAATCACAACCCTTGATGCATACGGCTTGTAATAAAAACGCAATATGTGGACATTTTAGATTGGTCCGTCTAACATTTCATATTTCTTTTCGTTCTTTTTTTTTTTTTTTTTTTTGCCTAAAAAAATTTTAATATAAAACCCCCCCCCCCCCCCCTTTTTTTTTTTTTTTTTTTTTTCCTAAAAAAAGTTTTATTATTTACCCCCCCCCCCCCCCCCTTTCGGGTCTCCAGCTGTAAAATGATCGTGGGCACGGTACAATTCAACATATTGCTTTGTGCCAGATTAAGACCCCCTGGGTCTCCAGCTTTGATACGATCATGGGTACAAGACAACGTAATGCTCTGTTCCAGATTTAAAATCCCCCAGGTGTCCCCCAGGCGGCCGAACCTTTGCATCAAAAATCGGGTACCTAGTGGGTTGTTAAGGGGTCGACTGCCTCTTGACTGGCCGGCACTTTAACGTTTACATAGGGGGGGGGGGTAATTTAAATAAATCAATGTGTGTTAAATGGGAAAGTCTTTTGGGGCAGCCTGTTGTCAACGTACTCCACAGCCGTTGATCGACCACTGCTGGTCAAATCTTGAATCTTAAGTTTGACCCATTTTTCGAAATCTTGAATCTCAAGTTTGACCCATTTTTCGATGTCCATTTGAAGTGAAACTTTGTAAACTGACACACATCAAAGTAAAAAAAAAAAAAATCTTTCGTGATCAGTAGTCCACCAGTGACCCGCACTTGCTCTTGAGTAGCCTTTATCTTTCCTCTCAGTTTTGAACCACTTCCTGGTGTCAGACTGTAAAATGAATCTTGTTTCCAAAACTGTCTTTGGTCACCGAGTTGTTTCTTTTGTGTACACTCGACACCATTACACTTAAAATACCATTACACTTAAAACACCATTACACTTAAAACACCCTTACACTTAAAACACCGTTACACTTAAAAAACCATTACACTTAAAACACCATTACACTTAAAACACCATTACACTTAAAACACCATTACACTTAAAACACCCTTACACTTAAAACACCGTTATACTTAAAACACCATTACACTTAAAACACCGTTACACTTAAAACACCATTACACTTAAAACACCATTACACTTAAAACACCCTTACACTTAAAACACCGTAACACTTAAAACACCATTACACTTAAAACACCGTTACACTTAAAACACCGTTACACTTAAAACACCGTTACACTTAAAACACCATTACACTTAAAACACCATTACACTTAAAACACCGTTACACTTAAAACACCATTACACTTAAAACACCGTTACACTTAAAACACCATTACACTTAAAACCCCCTTACACTTAAAACACCGTTACACTTAAAACACCATTACATTTAAAACACCATTACACTTAAAACACCCTTACACTTAAAACACCCTTACACTTAAAACACCGTTATACTTAAAACACCATTACATTTAAAACACCGTTACACTTAAAACACCATTACACTTAAAACACCATTACACTTAAAACACCCTTACACTTAAAACACCGTTACACTTAAAACACCATTACACTTAAAACACCATTACACTTAAAACACCATTACACTTAAAACACCATTACACTTAAAACACCATTACACTTAAAACACCATTACACTTAAAACACCATTACACTTAAA
>CAXITT010000448.1:469357-501790 GCA_964033795.1 Lymnaea stagnalis | reverse complement strand
AAAAACACCCACACCACTTAAACAACTAAGAAAACAAAAAAAAAAAAAAAAAAAAAAGACGCCTTTGAACGATTACTACAACAAATTTCATTTTTAATCACATCTTAAAATAGGTTCTCGCTCAACGTTTTACTACCCCTGGTGTCTATAGTTTTGATAGGACAGCCGGAGGTAAGGCATGCAGTTCTCCATCTTTGCAATGCCTTCATGTCTAATACTAATATTAAATATTATAAAACCAGATTTCAATAAAAAATTTGCATGCTCTTCCAAAATCTTTTCTTTATAATTGTGGGTACCTAATTGCTCACGCACAGCGCGGCTTTCAAACGGTTCACTCATCTTTCCCATTGATGACAGCTTTCTCAGTTGAATGGCTCGCTTCTTTATTGTGTTCACACAGGAAAAGTGATCTTATCCACATCAATATATCTTTTCATGTCGACTTCACAAGAAAGGTTCACTTTATCCAAACATCAGCATATCGATTATAGCTAACTTTATTCGTTAAAAAAATAAATAAATAAAAATGTTGCGTTTTCTAAATTCAAAAAAAAAAAAATAATAGATTCTACAAGTCGCACGATGCATTAAGTAAAGCAAAGAACTATATTTTTACGTGTAGATGTATCATCGCTAGACCGGTAAATTATTTCAACCTACGTTTGATTGCGGTTTATTTCACTCTGTTTTTGCTCAACTTAGTTTCTAAGGATCACATAATGATTCACCTTATCAGCTTTTCCACATTACTTACTTATCCATCATACTCACTTATCCACCTTACTCACTTATTCTCTTTACCCATTTATCCACCTTACCCGCTTATCTTCCTTACTAACTTATTCACATTACCCACTTATCCGCTTTAATAACTTATCCACCTTACTCACTTATCCTCCTTACCCACTCATCCACCTTGATCACTTATCCTCCTTATTCACTTATCCACCTTACCAAATTATTAACCTGACTCACTTATCCACCTTACTCAATTTGCCTCTTTACTCACTTATCCACATTACACTAATCAACGTTAATAACTTATCCATCTTACTCACGTATCCTCCTTACTAACTTATCCACCTGACACACTTATCCACTTTGATCACTTATCCTTCTTACTCACATATACACCTTACTCACGTATCCTCCTTACTCACTTATACACCGTAACCACTTACCCCCCCCCTACTCACATATCCACCAAATTCACGTATCCACCTTACTTACTTATCCACCTTACTCACTAATCCACATTACCCCCTTATCCACCTTACCCACTTATCCACCGTATCTACTTATCCATATTATCCACGTATCCATCTTCCCTCAATTATCCACCCTACTCCCTTATCCGCCATACTCACTTTTACGTTTGCACATCGACCGTTTGCACAACTGCTCCCCTCTAACAAGCACCTTCTTAACACTAAACCTTCTATTATCATTATTAATATTCCTGCCATTCGTTTAAGTTGGCTATGTTACATGTTCATTCTCTTTTAAAAACTCGGATGGGACGACGCCACATCAAGGAATCAATACGTAAAGAGAAGGAACAGCGCAACAGACAAACGTAAAGAGAAGGAACAGCGCATCAGACAATGTGTTTTATATTGTTTTTCTCCGCATCGGTTGTTATTTTGTTCGGATGTACCCATCGACAAGATGGTATCGTTGTCAATAACGTCTCTTAAGTTTACGACGACGTCTATGACCGCCATCACACGGATCTAATGACTCATAAGCAAGGATGGGATGAATACTGGTAACTTTGGGTAGACACGCCAATGGTGTGATAACATATAATGGAATAGTCATTTGGACCAATAAGCTGACTAAATTTCTTAATGTTTTAAAAGAATTCATGAGTTTCTAAAATGTGTTTTCAAACAGGGCGCTGTCGTTTCAAAACATAAATTGAGAGAACAACATTGAGGATCAGAATCTTCGAAAAAAACAACGTTTTTAAGCACTATTTATTTGTTGTTTATTTTTTTTTGTCTCGCTGAAGGAGGCATTTAGCCGAAAGTCCTTGTAATTGCCCTGAGTTTTTTAAAGCCTTTACATATCCCACAATTTATTTTACATTTAGTTTATACTCATATATCTTTAATTTGGATTAAGTGACATAATTCATAGTGTCATGTGGAAATGTTCATTCTAAAGGCTCATAGTAAAGACCATGGTATTGAAATAGTGGATGACCAACACAGCAAAAGAATTGTGCACATATTTGCTGCCCTCTCGGAGACAACTCCTCAGCTTAAAGTTCTTAAAAAATATAATTCTGTTTTTCTTTTGTTTGTTCGCTGACGAAGGCTTCCTGCCGACACGTTCGTTGCTTTGTTGCGTTATTTTTTTCTGGTTTGACCATACCTTTTTTAAACTACTTTTTTAAACCTAATTTCCATTTTTGCTAAGCTGATTAAAGTCTCTCCTCTTATTACGGTATTTCAAATCTAATATGTGCAGCTAATGAGTCAATGCGATTGGCAAAGTTATAAAAGAAAATCTTTTTTCTGTGAAAGATATTGATAGTCCTGAGTTTTAGGTCAAACGACAGTCAGAATATTTGCTCAAAGCCCTTTGTATCCACCCCCCCCCCTTCGAGTTTGTAGATATGCGTAACTAGGCCCCAGACTTGCTTAGATGTTACTCAGATTACCCGGAGTCCGTACCTTGCGGTAATCATACTATAGATACCATTATCCTATTTGGATAAGAATTTTTTTGTAGAACTCCTCTGCATTTAGATCGCATTTGAGGATTCCGCCATGTTGGCCCGCAAAGATATGACTTGGAATGAAGTATAGAATGACAAGACAGGTTGGTATGTGATCAGTACGTGCGGGGAAAGACGGGTTGTGTCTTCCTGAAGTCGCCGGCCAGCATTTACTTCTCCGGATATCCTGAAGAGTTCTGTTCAAGGCTTCTATTCTCCAGTTGTTAGTTAGGGTACAGTCATCCTAAACTATCCGAAGTACTTGAGCTTTACGTAACATTTCGAAATGTTACACAATGGCGTCTTTAAGTTTTCATTTACAATAAATAAATAAATTTTCCCTCGGGAATCAATCCTGCATTTTCGATCTAAAAGATGACTACAGGGTTGTCTAACACTAAACAATTTATAAATATGAGAACTAAACATAGTCAACATTGGACGAAACATTTAGAACAACTCATCAACACACACTTCTAAAATGGATATGTGTTTTTATTTTGGATTAAGTCGTTTTTTTGCAAGCAAAGGTTAGAAGTACACATGTGCTAAGGCACGGATCTTCCCTTAAATTAAGGTCATCAGGTCAAGGTTATTTTAATACAGTGTAGCTCTGGGGGGGGGGGTGATCGGACGTGGCTTGTGATCACATCTTCATCTCTTAGGCACTGACTGAAAAAGAAGAATAGTATTCGATTGTTAGGTACACATGTACTCAACTTGGTTATTTTAATACTGTGGAGGTCTGGGGGGGGGGGGTGATCGGACGTGGCTTGTGATCACATCTTCATCTCTTAGGCACTGACTGAAAAAGAAGAATAGTATTCGATTGTTAGGTACACATGTACTCAACTGTACACATACGGCGTTGGGATTTGCGTGCACGTGTAAACATTGCTTGTGTGGTTCAAATATGAAAGACACGAAAAGGAGACTTGAAAATGTAGATAATCGGATGGTTAGAAACTAAACGAAATTAGTTGGTTAAAACCGTTCCAAATTTGCTATGTCGTCACAATCAAATTAAATACTGTTAATGCGTTTAGGATAGGCGAACTGTTGTGATAGAATAACAATGTTTTATTTCAACAAAGTCACGTCAAATTTTTTTTTTTAAATTAAAAAAAAAATGTACCTTCGCCCTTCTCTCTTCCCAGCTCTCTCACTTTGATTGAAATTATTTTAAAAAGAATAATTAGGCTTCTTTTTTAACCAAAATATGAGCTAAACTACGGATCTGGAATTGCTTATAAAGCATTAAATAATTCCCGCTACAAATGTAGCGACATTTACATTTAATATAAACATTTCTAAGATATATTGTTTCGTAATTCCTTTTTCACCCACACATGCGTTTTCCCTCATAAATTAAGGATCTATTTTTTTGTCCTCAAATAATTCAAAATCAGCGAGATATTTAATACAAATTTGTGGGGTGAGGTTTGCCGTACGTGCGGCATGGTAAACGCTGGCAAAGACGGGGTTGGGGGGATATCTTTCATTCCAAATTTAAAGCCCGCCCATACGTGACTGATGTCAAATTTTTTCAGCGTGGCAAGTTGTGGCTGAGATTAAAGACATAATTAAATAATACCCACCAGGACTAACTTGGGCGGCAAGTTGTAGCTGAGATTCAGGACATAATCAAATAATACCCACCAGGACCAACTTGCGCGACAAGTTGTAGCTGAGATTCAGGACATAATCAAATAATACCCACCAGGATTGACTTGGGCGCCCAATGACGGCATCAAGCAGTAGCTGCCGTCCACGGGTTTCGTCTGGTAGTCTGTAACCAAGTTGGACGTGATGGTCGGCACGACTGAGATCTTCTGGACGGCGTCGTTGCAGTCGGACACGTAGAGGACGTTTGTGGCGTTGCTGTAGACGCCGATGATGTCATTGGCCTGGACGGCGATCTGATCTGCCGCCGGGACGTTGAAGCTCCATTTGTACCCGGGCTGACTCTGGTAGATCGTGTTCGAACCCACGTAGGTGTAAATGTTGCTGGGTGGGTTGGAGATCAGAACACACAGTTGATTTATCCGTGAATACTAGAAAACTTCACTATTTTAACCAGTTTACTTAATCGTCTGTGAAGTTCTTCTATGGAAATATCATCGCTGATAAAACACGGTGACAAGCGATGGTAATGGTGACAATGAAACCAAAAGTTATTAAACAATCTGGTGACTTATGAGAATGGTAGGACATAATCCGCATGGTTTTATTGAATGTCTTAGCAAGTGTGCACACTGATTAAACACCAGATATAACGCAATATTTATGTAAAAGGGATTTTAAAACATACTTTACCACCCTAGAAAAAATCAAACAATTTTAATGCTGCATTTATTTTTTTCCCCTTTTAACCATTCACTGCTTGGAATATTTAAAAGTACCTCTAACTATCATCAAGATACGCCTCAAAGAAAAATTGTGTTAGATTACATCAAAATTTAGGGTAAGAGTTAGGATTACATCAAAATTTAGGTTTGGGGTTAGAATTACCTCTAAAGTTAGGGTTTAGATTGCATAAAAAGTTAGGGTTAGAGTTAGGATTATATCAAAAGTTAGGGTTAGAGTTTGGATTACAACAAAAGTTTGGGTTAGATTTAGGATTACCTCAAACGTTAGGGTTAGGCGTACATCAAAAGTTAATGTTAAGTTTAGGATTACATTAAAAAAAAAAGCCTGTTAATAAAAATGTTATTGCCTGAAGAGATGTGGAGCATTTCAAACTGTTAAAATGACGACTTGCTTTGCCGAGTTAAAACGTGATCAACATGTAACCATCATTTTAATGTTTGCATTATAATTTTCTTTTTTAAAAATAGAATCACATAAAGGGGGCGTATGCATTTGCTTAGTTAGCATTCGAGTTCGATCATGACGTGGTGGACTGGACCACTCATTTATTGACTATTCCCTGGTTGTTTTGTTTTTCCCTTTCGTTTTTTATAATTTGCCCGCCCCAGCGTGCCTTAAAAAGTATTTAAAAAAAAAAAATCTTACTTTTTGTTTCTGAAGACAAAGAAGCTCAACAGTCCAGACGTCTTTACATAGTAGTACCACTTTGTTATGGTGCCACTGAATGGTATTCTGAGTGGGAAATGTGAGAAAAACTTAAGAAAAAAGAATGGTTTAAACACAGCTTATTCAGAATGGCTTAAACACAGCTTATTCAGAATGGTTTAAACACAGCTTATTCAGAATGGTTTAAACACAGCTTATTCAGAAAGACCGTGACAAAACCGGTGGCCAGAGAAGAGGCGGCAATAATCTATTTAAAGAACACATTTCGATATAAATTTTAATTTAAAAAAAATATTTTTAAAGAGCGGAAAAAGTCTTTAAAATGATTGTCTTTTCTAAATGGATCAATTGTAAGACAATTTAGGCTCCATGCACCGTGCAAACATAAGCGTATGAATACAATTTTAGCTAAACTCTATTATATCTTCTTTACCACTGTCATGGTGATGTCAATGTGTCATCTTTTTTGTTTGAGATATACATGACGACTGGGCGTCTTTATATAACAGGTTGGTTTGAAAATTACAACAAAAAAAAAATGAAAAAAAATAAAATAACGGACGCAAATAACTAATGATGTATAAGGTTTATTAATAGCCTCATTTATATTTTAAAAAATGGTTAGATTTAGAAAATATATATCTTGAATGAACCAATGCGTTGAGCCTAGAGATGTATAAACTTTGTTCATAGTTTTGGTTATGTTCTTTTAAAGCTTAGTAAAAAAAATTCCATAATTGTATGTCTATATATATATATATTTATGCTTAATGTTTAAGTAAGATTTATTTACATGATTTTTTTTTTTTTGTAAGAAATTATCCGTGACACGGCTAAAACCTCCGTACCTGTATTCGGGTCTATCCATTATATAAGCCACTTTGGCTTTGAGAGTTTCCAGCCTCTTCCTGACTCCGTTCAAGTTCAACTCTACCAGGGTTGGGCTTGCTGAATGTACACACAAAGTTTGAATGAAGTTTTAAACAAACGTAAATTTGTATCTTATTATTTCAGCATGTATAGGCCCAAGTTCTGGGGGTCAAGTGAATCGCGATGGCATCATGAATATGTCTGGGGGCAACATTACTCCTGAGGCAAATGATAAATTTGGTGTGGCATTATACGTATTTCAAGGTATTCATAAAAAAAGTTGTTTAAAGCTAGAAAGCAATGTCAAGACAGTCCTGTATAGTATAGCATCTCATCCACTTGAAGCGACTCAAATAAGAATGTTATTTACAAGAGAGGAAAAGGGCAAACTAAGTTAGGCTCTATAAACTCAATACAAACGTCCGTTAATAATTTAAAGCTTTGGTAAGCATTAGTTTCTCCTACCTTGACATACAAGATCTGACCCCAGTAGGTTGCCCGCGGTGGAGCAAGCTCTGACCTTGTCTCCCGACACATAATAGTAACCGGTACCACATTCGAATGTCATGGCTTCTCCTGGGTTGATCGTCTTAGCCAAAGAAGTACAGGTGACGTTCGGTATACTTGGAGCTGAGCAGGTCGCATTGACTTATGAAAATAAAGAGATCACTCTTGGCGCATATCAACAATAATTTTTCAAATTCAAATTTTAATTAGTTTTGAAAAAAATGTTTATTAACTTTTTGTTCCTTTGATTGTTTCTAAATTTACCCTATTAAATAGCAGGCTGTGATTGTTCCTGTACGCTAATCTGTGCTCTTAGTTAGCGGTAAACTCTAATTAATAGACCTTACTAGAGCATTTCCCACAAGACTTGAAGCAAACCATCTGGGCTGTATCTTTTGTCGCTTTGTTGTTACAAAATCTTGGATTAGCGGACATCCACTTCTGGCAATCCTCATACCTGTCTTCGCATTTGCCTGGAGAATTTTTTTTTTTCAATTTCATTCAAACAGAACAAAACAAACCCATGAATGTTTTCAGGAGTATGGATCAAAACATTGTTAAAAAAACTATAAAATAAACGTGCACAGTGTATTACGTTTGACTTTTTTTAGCATTATCTCAGTTCGAAGTGGCAATTTGTACTCGGGTACCTGGAAGTGAGAGGTTGGGATTAAAACACTATTTAAATTTTTATTGTTCGGTTTGTAAGACAAATTGAGGTATCAAATGAACGATAATTGAATGGACGATATGTTTGTAAAATTGATTCTTCAGTTTAACTAAAATAAACTACTACAAATGACATCCGAATAGCACTGAGTCAAAATGGTCCCAGACATGCAGTGCCGCCATTCGCACCCGGGTACCATTAGACTCCAGCTATTCAGATGCCATTTGTTGCCCATTCAATTATCTTTCATTTCATACCTCATTTTTGTCTTACAAACCCAACAATAATATTTTTAATAGTTTTTTTTTTAATCCCAAACTCTCACTTCTGGTACCCGGGTACGCATAGTCGCAGCCATCTCAATTAGGGCTATAAGAAATAGGAATTTATTTTCGTTGTCATACAGTATACAAAAAACATTTTAAAAAACCCACCTCAATTGTACGTGCATTTACGTCTCAATGTAAAGTGCTCTACGCTATGATTATTAATGAAAGACCAAAAAACTATTCAGAGCTTGGAAAGTCACAGATATTCCAAGAAATTCAGCAAGCACTGTCACTTTTCACACAAAACACATCTCATTGGGTGAAACTCGATTTTGTGTGTGTTTGCCATTGTATTTTTAAATTAAGGATGCAAAAACCGTACACACTTTGGTAAGCAGGTCACCATTAGAACTAGGATAAAGAACCGTACACACTTTGGTAAGCAGGTCACCATTAGAACTAGGATAAAGAACCGTACACACTTTGGTAAGCAGGTCACCATGGGGGGGGGGGGGGTGGGGGGGACCGAACTTGACCGGCTTGTAGAGTTATTTGTTACTGCAGGGGGCAACACGACATAGCAATTTAAATAAGACCTGAAAATTCAGGGGGGGGCCCTAAATGCCCCCCCTCCACCCTACCAAAATGATATTCATGATTAGAACTAAAGATCTGATACTGATATATAGGTTTAATGAAACATGCAATTATTAATTAATAAGATTAACAAAGGAAAAACAGTTACCGGAGCAGGCACTTTTCAGGCCCGTCCAGCCTGATTTCGTGCAAACTATGTCAAGAGCTGGATCGTTAGAGGTCGCACATTTCACCTTGACCCTCTCGCCTTCCTTGTAGGAAGATTTGACGTCGTAGACCAAAGTTCCATCGGGCGGAGCGGTCGGTGTCGAGCAGGTAGCTTGATAATGAATGGAAACATTTGAAACATACACGAATGTTAACATCTGACAGGGTAGACTGTCTATTGGAATGTGACATCAAAGATCAGCATTGACACTTTTAAAAACCAACGAACTGTACTAAAGGGTCGCGGCATAAGAAAGTTTGAGAACCACTGCTCTAGGACATGGTAAAGTCTATTTAAAAAATACATTACATTATTATTTTATTATTGTCTAAAAATGATTTAATTCCTTAAAAGCAGTATGTAATTTTTTTTAATTTTTTTTTTTTTTTGGGGGTAAAAAGTAAAACTCCTAAATCGGATACGCAGCATTTTGCTCTTCATATAAAAAAAAATAAAATATATCATTACCAAAACCCACTTCACCAACAGCCAACAAAAAGTATGCAGATAACCTTCATATAAAAACAGGTCTCTCTGTGTTGAATAGATCATTACCCAAACCCACTTCACCAACAGCCAACAAAAAGTATGCAGATAACCTTCATATAAAAACAGGTCTCTCTGTGTTGAATAAATCATTACCCAAACCCACTTCACCAACAGCCAACAAAAAGTATGCAGATAACCTTCATATAAAAACAGGTCTCTCTGTGTTGTTATCTAGTAATGGGTTTGGGTGAAGTGGTTGTCGGTTGTTTTTCTATGCAGATAACCTTCATATAAAAACAGGTCTCTCTGTGTTGAATAGATCATTACCCAAACCCACTTCACCAACAGCCAACAAAAAGTATGCAGATAACCTTCATATAAAAACAGGTCTCTCTGTGTTGAATAGATCATTACCCAAACCCACTTCACCAACAGCCAACATGCAAAGTATCCAGCTAATATTCATATAAACCTAAAAAACGCGACTGTAATTTTTTTTTTCCAATTTACCCCGTGTGACGGGTGGCACGGCAAAGTTACATGACTTGAAGCAGGCGTTTCTCTGGACTGCAGATGAACAGAAAGTAGGATCTTGTGCAATGGCAGCCGCGCATGTTGTTACGACATCTTTTGGTTGAACTGGAAAAGAAAAAGAAACAATAACAACGCTTATAAACGGTTTAATTATTATCCACATGGGAAATATTATTAAAAGATGTATAATACCTTTAAAACAAAAAGATCCGTTATTTCATCGACGATCTGATGTTACAACTTGTGAAAGAGGAGAATTTTGGTTTATTTCAGAGGCGTACCTCTCAGCCAGTGTTGCGAATCGACCGTCAATTTAACAGACAGCCCATCAAATATTAAACATACGATGACATAGCCCGTAGAAGTCCGCAAGAAATCAATGGTGACCGTAAAAAGTTAGACACTAAGATTTTCTTGAAGCAAAACGAAGCGAAATATCTAAACTTTTGCAAAGCCTTCTGTGAAATTACATTATAAAGTACGATGAGTTGTCATATATTTGACATATAGCCATGCGCATTACGGAAGTCTAAGTAATAAATCTAGGAACTCTTACACCAATTGCAGGCATCGCAGTGCTTCTTGGTGCAGCTGGTCCCGTTCTTGTAGGTGTAGCACCACGGCTGAGCTTGTCTACCTAGTGGGTTCCTGCACTGGTTGGCTGACTCGAAGAGGAACACGTCATTGCTGTGAACATGGACAAAGTCTTTGAATTTTAATGTCGGTTCAATGATGTTTTCTTTAAAAAAATACATACCACGCTTTACAGGCTACTGTAAGGTGATACAATTTAAAATAACCATCTATAAGTATCTGATGTATGTCTTTTTAAGTATGTTTAAGATAATGGATTTTCAAAGTCTCCTATGCCCCCACACCCAACTGCATTAAAAAATGCTTTGGTTAAATTGGTTAAATGTTCTTATTCTTTCATTATTTTTTAGGGGAAGTATTCATTTAGAGTTAGATAAATAGATGGTTCAATATTTAGATATTTCCTGCATATATATATATATANTATATATATATATATATATATATATATATATATATATAATATATTTCATAATTCAACGTAATTTTACAGTTATTATCGAATATGTATGAACACATAGTCAAATGGAGAAAAAGAAATTGGACGCAATAAAACAACAACAGTTAATGTATAACATCAACATGTAAAATTGACGTAGAGCATCTCCTACCTACAACATCTGCTACCTACAATATCTGCAACCCAAGAACATGTGCAAGCTAATGCATCTGCTACTCACCCGGGGAAGTCAGCGCACTCCACGGTGTCAGCCCAGTTGAGGCACGGCTCGTTAGTCTCAGTGATGGCCAACTGACCCCAGTAGTCGGCACCGTTCTGGGATGCATCGTAGCAGAAATCTTCAGCTAAATGTGGTGGAGGAAGGAAAAGATATCCCATAAATGATTACGGGAAATTATGCAATACCAGAAATTTTTTGGGGGGAGACTCACTGAAGAGTTCATCACATAGTAATGAACGGGGCCGTCCATAGCTATAGTTTTAATGGATTGTTAGGCATGAGTCGGGTTTTTTTTTAGATCCGTTTGTACGCCTCTGATCCATTTTATGCCTATTTGCCTGCTATAATAATAAAAAAAGTGAAGAAAAAAAATATATATGTATAAATTAAAAGAATGGTAGCTTGGATAACATTTTTTAGGATAAAGCTCAATCGAAAATTCAACGTTTTACTTGAACTTTAAAGATGAATGAATGCCAAAATCAAACACAGAGGCTTACGCAGGATGACGTCAGCAGTAAACTGGACTCCCTTCTTGGAAGTCACATCAGGACCAGACCAGTACTCCAGTGACATGTATTCATAATCGCTGATAATTTGATAGGGGTAGTTGCTGGAATCTATCCTGTGAATTTTTGTTTAAAAAAGTTGATTGTAACACTTACGTACGTCTG
The DNA here is from genome assembly GCA_964033795.1 of Lymnaea stagnalis. Taxonomy (NCBI): domain Eukaryota; kingdom Metazoa; phylum Mollusca; class Gastropoda; family Lymnaeidae; genus Lymnaea; species Lymnaea stagnalis. The sequence goes on along the minus strand of CAXITT010000448.1, from coordinate 489,934 downwards.
AGAAACGGTAACGAAATCAAAATTTTCCTTATTAAAACACACATACTACAATTGTATGACGTAGACAGTACCTGATGAAATTAACATAATCCAGATTTTGAGATAGATTAGACACGTTAATTGAGATTGAAATGTGGACAGGCTGCTAAAATAGGAAAATTCAGAGGCAATATTTTTGTGATGCTGAACCACACAAAAATAGAGGCTATTCCCGGTTTCCTCCCGTTTCAACTGAGATTAACAAAAAAAAAGCGCATAAGGTGTATACGGAACTGCCGTGATTTCTTTCACTAATGCACCAAAGAGATTGAAGAATAATAAAACAATTAATTTAATTCCGTTTTTTTGGCACCAAATCATCATATGGATGAGAAAAGCATGACTGTGGAGGAAGGCCAAAACGTTCATATCTTTTTGTCCTGTCTTTTTGATTCAAGCTTCAATAATACTTGTCCCGCAATTTCGGAATCAATTAATTGATCTCTAACAAATATTTCTCGATTAAATTGTTATTTCTAAACTTAATTTTTTTTAAACTTGAAATTGTAAGTGTTCGAGAATGTCACGTTAACGATGCCTAAACAGTTTTAAATCCGGTGATCTCTTTGTTAGAACGCAAGTTTGGTTTTGGATGAATTAAATTCCTGTAGACTTTGAAATTCTCACTTTCTTGTAGAAAGAAACAAAAGTTCTAGTTATACTCTAAAAGCTAAGTACCGTGGGTTGTGAATATATATATATATTCGGAGGGTACATATAGCGCCCACAACGCACCACATAAAAAAAAATTGTATATATATTCTTTTCTTTCATTTACCCACATGCCCACATGCTACCTACTTGTTGGGATCCTGCCACTGGTGGAATCTCTTGTACAACAGGGTGTCGTCCCATACAGTGCTGAGGTCGACGACATTGAATGTGATTCTCACTTTGGACTTTGGGGGCACCTGGTTGGTAGAAAAGATCTTGATTTTATTCATTTAAAAAAAAAAAGAAAACACAACAATGTTATAAATAATATCTGTCACACACATGTATTTATCTTTGCTAGAAAAAGAAGGAGGAACAAAAATGAAATTATAGCCACGAGAACTTGGTGTGAATGGATGTATAAATTCAATCTAAAGTTTACTGAAAACAATGTGAAATTTTTAAGAAGACTAAAAAATTCTTTTCTGGTTAGTAATGAAAACAGAATTACATGAGTGTAGTTGAAATTGTATACTTTATCCTTTTTGACGAGTAATGGATCAGTTTAAGACATAAGCCAATTTATGCATCATCCACTTTTAGTTTTTGCAATAGTTGGATATATTTATATTTATGAAAGCCACAATAAATTTGATCCGAAAACGTACGCCTAGCAAACTTTAAAAGTCGCGATGTATTTAAATGAATAGATATGTTTTACAACAGGAAATAGAAATGTCATTTGCTCCCCGTTGCATCTTTGGCCCCATTTTGAGCATATAAAAAAATTCATTCTATCACCCACAAATATTTAGTTGGAGATTCAAACAAACAACAAAATTAGAAGGTCTCCATGCTGACAGCAGGATGATCGAATTTCAATTTATAACCTCATGACCCAAAGTTTTTAGGATGAGACCTTAAATTTTTTATTCCAATGAGCAACCACGGTCTCAAAAATAGGAAAATAACCTGATCATTTTAGAGGCTAAAATATCCTCTTTGATCTTCCATCTGCTCTTTCACACGTGAGAGTTATGCCCCAAGCTAGGACACGCTGCCCCACATCAACTTTGTTTATTTAACAAAGGCTTGTCATCGATAATACATTATAGTCACATTTCTTTGATGAACTGCGACTGCAGCTGTTACACTGTATTACACATGTTACAATAAAATATAACGCCTTTAAAAAAAAAAAAGATGAAACTTATAGAAACACATAAACCTCCCCCCCCCCCTTTTTCAAACACACTGTCAGGTAACAGGGCCGGGAATGTAAAGAATCACAAGTAGTTTAGACCGTCTGGCACATCTTTAAAAAAAAAAAAAGATGAAACTTATAGAAACACCTAAACCTCCCCCCCCCCCTTTTTCAAACACACTGTCAGGTAACAGGGCCGGGAATGTAAAGAATCACAAGTAGTTTAGACCGTCTGGCACATGATATGTCACACGGTCGGTCCCACGTTGTCCTCGCAAACAATCTTTCGAACAATCCGTTACATGACCAAACTTGTCGGTTTATTTCTTTAAAGCTGTGACTTTCAGACCTTGATGTCGAGACGGACCGCCCCACCAATGGAAGTAAACATAACGGTTTGCTGACCTTGAACGAATAGAAACACCTTCTGTTGGGCTCTCTGACCGGGAAGCCTGGCGTGGTGATGGTGACCGACTTCTTAGAAGCATCGAGGGTAACTTCCTGGTTACAACCTGTAGAGGTAAATAGAACGTGTACAATGACAAGAGCACCATTCGACGACCTATGACTAGAGCACCAATCGACCTCTATGGCAACAGCACTCATCGGCCCCTTATGACAACCACACCACTCGACCTCCCTATGACAACAGCGTCAATCGAACCACATGACAACAGCTCCAATCGTCCCCTATGACAACAGCACCAATCGACCTCTATGGCAACAGCACCCATCGGCCCCTTATGACAACAACACCACTCGACCCCCTATGACAACAGCGTCAATCGACCCACATGACAACAGCTCCAATTGTCCCCTATGACAACAGCACCCATCCAGCCTTATGACAACAGCACCCACTGTTCCCCTATGACAACAGCACCGTCCGACCCTCTATGAAAACAGCACCATCCGACCCTCTATGAAAACAGCACCAATCGGTCCATATGGCAACAGCACCCACCGACCCCCTATGACAACAGCACCATCCGACCCTCTATGAAAACAGCACCAATCGGTCCATATGGCAACAGCACCCACCGACCCCCTATGACAACAGCACCATCCGACCCTCTATGAAAATAGCACCAATCGGCCTCTATGGCAACAGCACCCATCAACCACTATGACAACAGCACCCATCGACCCCTATGACAACAGCGCCCATCAAACCCTATGAAAACAGCACCCATCGACCCCTATGACAACAGCGCACATCAACCCCTATGACAACAGCGCCCATCAACCCCTATGACAACAGCACCCATCGACCCCCCATGACAACATCAGTAATCGGCCACATTCTTATTTAATCTTTAAATCTTGACATTGTCTTCTGTGTCAATGTGTCCCCATAATCAATAGTTTAAGAGCATTTTTCAAAAGGGTTGTACTTTAGAGAATATTCATCAATACATAAATGGCTGCTATTTTTTGAATTTTGTATTCTTCGCGTTTCTACAAATTTGTTAAAACAAGACATATAACAGGCACAAACACATAAGGATAAGACGCTCTGTACATTTTCATATTCGATGTTCTTAGAAAATTTTACTTTTTTGAAATTATTAAATTTCATGACACATATGTTAGAAAGTTGTTTGTAAATGTCTCGCTTCAGCCGTTGTATCTGTTCATTAAAAATGAAACAAAACAACAACAACAAGATATGCACACAAAAAATGTCTTACCATACACAGGAGGCTGGTAACTGCAGAGCGATGTTAAGATGCAACTGCCGTACAGCCACCAAGGACCAGGCACGGCACCGGAAGCCATATTGATACCGGTCCACCAGGTGATTTGTGATTTGAGCGCCTTGAGACCTGATGTGGTTAAGTAACTTTCATTGTTTATAAAAAAAATATATCTATATCTACGGATGCGGGATCGAGTAACAAGTGGACACCGAACGCACTCCCCCCTCTACGACCACAAGTTTTTTTCTCCTCAAAGACTTAATGGAGAATGCGAAGCTCCCATTCACTAGATCTAGAAAATAAAACACTTTGGTACCATTCAGTTCAATTTGGGGTGTTTAAAAAAAAAAACAACTAATCTAGACCTTCCTTAAAAACAATATCTTTTTTTTAATCGCTGAGACTTCATTTCGAGGGATAACATTTGTTTCCTTTATATTGGACATGTCCTCTCTCATGAAATGTTGTCTTTTTAGATGACACGTTAAATAACCGACTGAAAGAAGAGCTCGCAAAACTCACTGTGTCGTCGCCGGTCATTAACACCGGCCAGGATTCTGAACGGTCTTTAAATTCACGGAGGTCCGTAAAATTTTGACCCTAAAAATTACTTGTACAAAGAAAAAAAAAACAACAACATTTTATCCATAATTTGTGATCTTCCTGGATTGAAACTTGTATGATAACAAGAAGGAGAAATTAAAACGCCGATAAGAATGACATGTAATAATCTCCATAAATAATGATATGATTTTGTTGCATGCGACGTAACGCAGTGCTACAGGCTTGATGATGACTTAAACATTAGCCCTGGGCTTTCTTAATCGCTTGTATGCTCCACCAGCCCCACAGTTAACACACACATTTATAATAGAAATGGTGTCTATAAAAATATAGTCAAAAAACATGTTCGTAAAAATATGTTTGTAAAAATATATCAATCAAAATATAATTATATAAATATGTTCATAAAATATGTCCATAAAATATGTTCACAACAATATGTCCATAAAAATGTGTTCATAAAAATACCGTCATCTTTTAAATGTTGAAGTTTAAAAAAAAAATGTTACTTAAATTACACTAAGTAATTTGGCATCCTTTTAGCCAGAGGAGAAGATATGTGAAGCCAGTGCTGAAGGTTTTATGGGTGCCATTGAGAGGCATATGTAATACAGAACACATATGGTGTAAATCACAAGTCTTTTAAAATTATCACTACTCCCCCCCAACTACAAACAAACACTCACACGTAAACATTAACAACTTCTTTTGGTCTCAAACTCTTAACTCCGTAGCACACTTGCCATCGACATTGAAAAGACCTGGTCAAACTTTTTGATTAAGACACTAACTCACCCTTAATGACTGGACAGTTGTATCTCGACAAAATCCTGAATGGCTCCGCGTTGGGCAGCTCGATGGGGAGTGTAGAAGACTCCTGATACCTGCAGCAGTACTTCTGGGTGACGTTGGCGCCGTTGATGGTTGTTTCTCCGATGCTGCCGTTGTATCTTACGGTTTCCATGGACACGTAATCTAAGACTGCCTCGACGAACGCTGAAAGTTACATGTCGAGAGATTACGAGATTGAATATTTGTTAAAAAGCCAAAGCCGCGAGCATTGTCTGAACCACGCTTGAACGCTAACACAAGCAACAGACAACCTATTAAACACAAGGGAGCGAAAAGTTCTCCGGAAAATATATGGACCAAGAAAGTGTGAATATGGATGGAGAATACGAATCAACCAGGAATTGTATAGTTAATATCAGGATCCCACGTTAGTAGCAGAAATAAAAAAGAATAGGTTAAGCTGGGCGGGTACCTTAGAAAAAATGCCAAATGACATATGAGTAAAGGGGATGCACCACCAAAACCCCAGAGGAAAACGTCTCAAAAGCAGACCAAGGCTTTGATGGATGGACGATGTGGAAAAAATCTAAAGCATGGAAAAAACGCATTAGTTAGGTCTGAGTGTAAGGAAGTGGTAAGGCAGGCCAAAGCCTTACTTGGGTTGTAGCGCCACAGGGATGAAGGAGAAGTCTGGGTGGAAGAAAGTAGTGAGGCAGCCTTGCAACCCTGGGGCACATCAACCCCCCCCCCCCAACCGTACAATAAGAATCAACCTAATATAAGAACGGTTTGGCTAAGAGCCTTCCTCGGGACATATACCGTACAATAAGAATCAACCTAATATAAGAACGGTTTGGCTAAGAGCCTTCCTCGGGACATATGATACGTCAAGAAATTTAAAAAAAAAAAAAACTAGTTCGAAAGTTCAGTGCTTGCTATTGTCATTGCCGGAAGTTGGATTGTCCAAAACTAAGATTACAGGAAGTAAAATAATATATATATACATACATACATATATATATTGTTACTGTTACAAATGTTTTGGAGCTATATAAAATATAAGACCTACCACCCCCGCAGGGCACCCCTGGTGTCTTAAAGAGACAGTACTGTCCGCCAGGGGGCCACGATTCCCAGTCGATGTCCGAGCCCGTAGGCGTGTTCTTGGTGCACACCGGTACGTAGGTGGTCTTCCCGGAGCTAGGGAAAGGCACACTGGGCACAGGGGATTGGCTCGCGGCATACTTCCCAGTGAAGGAGTACCATCCTGGGGTTTGGTCGAACTCTGCCGGACACGTGTTGTTGGATCGACCAGAGAACACAATGAGTGGTGTCTTGGGCCAGCTGACGTAGGTCGAAGCTTAAACAAAAAGGAAGCAATTTGCAGGTATAACCCAAGGAAATATACATGCATTTAATGTACTCAGCTTTTCGAGCGATACTTATTGTATTTATTTTCTGAGATAACACTAGATGACAGTAATAATTGTTGAAGATAAGTTGAGCCTTTAATTTTACTTATCCTTCCAGCCACCACCCCCAACCATACACACACACACACACTTATATACAAACACACACACACATACACACACTTTTTAAAAGTTTAATTGACAGGATTTGGGGATTCATGTTTGTGTAGTAGTGGTTGTACTTCTTGGAGACGGTATTTCTCTAATTTGTAGGCATCCTTGAAATTTCCTAGGCATCTTAGACCCTCGATCCATTTTTAATGTACTTAGCGTTGGCTACAAACCCTTAATCGTTCCTGTCTCTAAACGTCTTGGTTAATAGCTTTAACAAAGTCGCAAACAAACAAAAAGACAGTGAATATTTGAATCTCGCATTGAACAAGACAATCAACAGCTGGGAAAAGTTGAAGTTTTTTTAGAATAAGCATTGGAGCTTGTTTTTTGCAAGGGTTATTTGAACATTAAATTATTAATTTTTTTTGCAGGGAAAAAAAAAGTTTTAAAAAAACATCAGAGACTAGTTTAAACACACTAAAATGTATAAATGAGTTTTTAGTTTCTTAAAACGCATTACGCAAAGAAAGTCTGTGCAGGGGTAGATGAGAACTCTTTCGTAGCTAAATGATTCGTGTTGAACGTAGACGAAACTTGATTTTGTTTTATTTTTTATTAATTTTTGAAAATATCGTCTGTGCAGGCTTTCTTTGCGTTATATCTTTGTAAAAAGTGTTCACAATTCTCTAGGTTTTAGTGTGTTTAAACTCGTCTTTGATAGAGTGTCTTTTCAACAAAAAAAAATACTCTTTATTTGCCAGATTTTAATATTAAAAATTTAATCGATATACTATGGATGCAAGAATTATTATTTACTTTGTCCAAATAAAGTGAGATATGTTACATTGTACATGTTATTATTTTTCAGGAAATGGTTCACTATGAGATAATAACATAAAATGGTTTCACTCGAAAAATTTAGTATTTATCTGATAGAACAGGGGGTCTATGTGTTCTACTTTGTTTTGTTGAAGGCCGATGGTAAAGTTATTCAGAGTTATCACTAGTGAAAGTTGAGTCGTTTACTGGGCCACGGGTTTGCTCTATTACTTTTCCCTCAGTTAGTTTCAATAAGTTTTCAGAGGTAACCATGCAGCACTTTTCTATGTGATATCGCAATTTTCCGGAAGAGCCCCTTGACTTACGTCCATTTTTCAGTGTCTTGCAGTTGGTGTCCACGTCTCTGTCATCGGGACACACACATCTACAGACGCCTTTAACCCGAGTGTAGTAGCCAAGGCCGCAGTCGACGGTTGCGTTGTTGCAGAAGGTTTCTAGAAATGGTCATAGAAAGAAATGACACGTCAGTCAACCTGAGCAAAATCATTTTTTTTTTTAAAATTCAGCATTGACAGACCACAAACACTATACAATGACAGAGTAAAATCTCTGTGCGTTTACAGATTATAAACGGTATGCATGGTCTGAATGAAGAAATGAAGGTATAGTAAACAAAAAAAAATACAGCATGGCTTTAGCCAATTTTTCAAAAGCTTCACGGATTTTAAAATTAACGCCTATTTTTTTTATCATTATCATTCGAAAATGCCTGGTTCATATTCATGTGGATCAATAGCGAAACTTTCCAGTGGATTTAAGTTGAAGGACGTTTTTTAAAGGAAAAACGTACACGGTAATTTAAAATTTAATCACAGTTTATGATTCATCCGTTTTTAAACGAAATAATTTTGGAAGGCGATGTGAGCTAATTTTTTTTCTCTATATATAATAGTGGTGGTAACCAGGGACGCCAGCACCCCCTTGGGTGGGGGGGGAGGCAGTGTCCTGGTGTGCAGGAAGACCCTGAAAATCAGGTTTATTTGCATTGTATTCGCATATTTTATCGTGGTTAGGGGAGGGGGGAGGTGCGGGGAAATATTATTTGAAATCGAGATGCGGGTGGCGGATATCAGCGGAGGGTGCCGTAAATCTATGCAGGGTGCGGGGAACCAACGCAGGGTGCGGGGAATCAATGCAGGGTGCGGGCAATCAATGCAGGGTGCGGGGAACCAACGCAGGGTGTAGGAAACCAATGTAGCGTATTGCTTATGAACGCAGAGTGCGAAGAATCAACACAGGGTGTGGGAAATCAATGCAGGGGGCGGAGCTGCAAAAAAAAAAAAGGGGTTCAGAAATCCATATCAAGAATCGAAAAAAAAGTGAATTACTGTCACACCGTTCCTGATACTAAAATAAATTCTAAATAACAGACTTAATTCGTATGTCATTTTTTTACCAACGCATTTCATAATGGATGAGAGCTCAGAGAAGACCACGTCGTCTGAAGACGAGCCATACGCCGTGCTGAAAAAGTCATCGGTGATCGGGGTGTATGTTTCGAGCCCATTGCTCGTCCACGTCTGGTGGCAAAGAAAACAAATGAACGGAATGTCAGGGAGGTCTGGGATTTAGTGTGTCGATTAATCGAAATTTATTCACTAGAAATTTAAAATAACTGTTTTAAGTTTATCTCTGGTGAAGGATAATAAGGTGGGGGGTGGGGGGGGGTTGAGATGATGTGTGTTTGGCAGGATCAGGTTAGGTAAAAAAAAGTTAGTGTCAAAAACTAAAGGACATTTTTTTATTTTTTTTTTAAAGAAAGAAAACGACCATAAGAAGCAACAGACAGGTCCGAGAAAAAACAAACAGGATAAACTTCACCGATTTCTCCCCAGCTCTCAACAGCATCATATTATTCCCTTTTAATTGATGTTATTGTTGGCTTGTATGTTCCTAAAATAACATTAACTGTTTTGTAACAATAAAAGACTTATTAACTACGGAGTTAAAAATTTTACGATAAAGTCTGAATCTTGCTATGATCGATTACCTTGGGGCCATACATGAGAAACGACTGTGGGTCGAAGTACCAGTTTAGGAAGTCGTCAGATGGTGAATACGGGACGTATGTTGAACGTAAAACTAAAATTATGCGAAATAAAAAATTTAACAAAATTTGCGTTTAATTATGTCAGCAGAATAAATTTTATTTTAATTGGCTTTTATTTAAATTTATTTTAAATGCAAAAAAAGACAACAACAAAAAAAGAGGATGTTATATCTTAGCAATGACAAAATATTGTTGGAGGGCGCATGATATCGTCTTGTGGGATAAAGATCTGGAATAGGTTCATGATGCTCTAAAAAAACAAAGTTTCTGACTTACCTTCTTGCACATCGCCCGGGTTGGGTGTCAGATATCTGGTACTGAGATATCCTTGTTGGCTGTGAGCTCCACCAAGTGAGTGGAGGAACTCATGGACGTTAATCACCTGTAATGTCACATCGCATAAAGATGTACCACCAATGTCTATCGTCTCAGATTTGCGTCTATGTCTGATACAGAGAGAGGGGGAGAGGGGGTGGAGAGGAAGGTAGGAGAAGGGGAGAGGGGAGAAAAGTATAGAGAGTGTGAGGAGGAGAGAGGGAGGTGGGGAGGGAGAAGTGAAGAGAGAAAGATGGAGAAAAGTGTAGAGAGAGTGGAGACTGGCAGATAGAGATGTAGAGAGAGAGACAGAGGGGAGAGAGGTGGAGATTGAGAGGTTGAGGAGAGAGAGGGAGAGAGATTGAGTTGGAGAGAGAGAGAGTGCTGTGAATAGAGAAGAAATGGTGGAGATTGAGAGAGGTGGAGAGAGAGGTGGAGAGAGAGAGGTGAAGAGAGAGGTGAAGAGAGAGAGAGAGAGAGGGAGAGAGAGAGAGGTGTCAGTCATGTAATGCACCGTGGCATTGTCACTCATATCAAAAGCGATGCTACTGTCAAACACTCTTAGTCGAAACGTTCACATTTCGTTGTCAGTTCTTTACATTTATTACATTTATTAGACCAACCATTGTTTTCAAATAGAATAGTTCGTTTATTTAGTAGACAAGTCGTTTTGATCCTATAAAATAGTTCGTATTATTTTGGTAGACCAGACATTAGAATCCTATAGAATATTTCTTATATAAAGTAGACTAGACTTTGGGATTCTATAGAATAGTTCTGATATTAAGTAGACTAGACTTTGGGATTCTATAGAATAGTGCTTATATTAAGTAGACCAGACATTTGAATCCTATAGAATAGTTCTTATATTAAGTAGACTAGAAATTGGGATCCTGTAGAATAGTTCTTATATTAAGTAGACCAGACATTGGGATCTTATTTAATAGTTCTTATATTAAGTAGACTAGACATTGGTATCCTATATAATAGTTCTTATATTAAGTAGACCAGACATTGGGATCCTATAGAATAGTTCTTATGTTCCGTAGACAACACGGGATCCTATAGTAAGTTTCTGATATTTAATAGACTAGACGGGATCCTATAGAATATTTCTGATATTTAATAAACTAGACGGGATCCTATAGAATATTTCTGATATTTAATAGACTAGACGGGATTCTATAGAATGTTTATTATATTTAAATGGACTAGACATTGGGAATCTGAAGAGACGTTTCAGCTGCTGCAATTGTACGTTACCATTTTGTTTGCATTTCTGTACACTATTGAGCAACGCCGTACCATGACCCAGCTTAGTTTGAACTAAAACTTTGTGGATTCTGTCATGGTGTTGAGATTTTGTGATTCACGGGATGTATTTGGTTCGGAATTAATAATCTTCCTGAATGTCCTTAGAGAAATGATTACACGAGAAGTGCAATGTTCACTAGAGGGTCTTCTGTTCCTGGTGGCAGATTTCTTTCGGAATGCATCCTTGTGACCAGTAAGACCCAGTATGATGTGTCTTATCATCGTGACCAGTAAGACCCAGTATGATGTGTCTTATCATCGTGACCAGTAAGACCCAGTATGATGTGTTTTATTATTGTGACCAGGAAGACCCAGTATGAGGTGTCCCATCATTTTGACCAGTAAGACCCAGTATGACGTGACCCGTCATTGTGACCAGGAAGACCTCGTATATTGTATCACATCATTGTAAAAAAGTTAAAAAGTCGTATGATGTGCCCCATCATTTTAAGAAGTAAGACCCATCATGTCTATGATGTGTCTCTTAATTAAAATATAATCGGCTTGAATATCTAACGTCACTGGCCACGCAAAATCAATTTCCCCAAAGCCTGGCACCTTCCACCCCTAAGACCCTGAAGGATGAAGACACATAAAGGGCCACGTCAAGAGGATATGAAGACAAAAGTCGCCCTCTTTACATTTTAGTGAAGAGGACGCCTAAATTTAGGCTTTGCCTCGGACACAGCTTTTGCTTGCCTTGGCCCTGTTACATATTTATTTATATTTAAAGTACAGTGCTCTTAAAAAACAGAACTTAAAAGGGGTGGGGGAGGTTTGCAAATTATTTTTAGTTAAAGCAATGTCCCTAAACTTGAAGTTAAACGTCTCTAAGAGGACTGACAGGGGTAAAAACACTTACAAGATCAGCACAAGGCAAAATATTGACGGGACCCTTTCCAGGACCACCGGAAGACGAACAACTGTGAGACAGAGTTTAAAGTTAAATCATTAAATGCTAACAAAAAAATGGGTAAACCAATTGAACATTCTATTAAATGCAAGTTGCAAAATATTAATATAAAAATGTTTACAAGTCTTATAATTCTGTATTATTTTGTTTACTTATGATTTTTTACACTAATTCAATTTCCGGAGTTTTAAAAATTATTTTTTTTATTAATATATAGGGAATTCTTTTGTTTTCTTTTTTTTTTTTCCTTTATTTTGTTTTAGTTCATTAGAAGGGGAATTTTATATAATTGTATGAATTTAATAAAAAACGTGCACGAAGGGAACTTGTTTTAAAAGTCATTTAAGACTACCACACGGTCCAAAGGCTGAGTTCCTCAAAGTTTTTCCTCTTACCCTCCGTCATCTCCGACTGCCAGGTAGGAGTCCCATGGGTAGCCATGCTGCGTGAACCAATTTGGATTGGTTCGATCGAAGTTCGTCGTTTCATCGATGAAGGTCACACACAAGCGATCGCTGATGTAGCGCAGGGCTCTCTTCATTAAGATGACGTAGTACTCCCCTGAAAAGAAAATGTATCTTGTAGGTGTTGATGGGACACGTAAAAAAGTTTTTTTAGCCATTTTAATTTATCACTCATAGTATATATAAATGGGGTCAAAAACTTGATTTCTTCACATAATTTAAATTTGTATTATGCGTATGACATATCATCGTGTATATAATGTATCAAATACGATATCAAAATCACTTCGGTAAATTTTTTTTAAAATCACATACTTAGATAACCTTAAGCTGTACAATTATTTTGCGCCAAATTTGAAATGTATTTAACAAGGAAAAAAAGCTGTAATTCTATTTGGTGTTGATTAATGTATTAGTCAACTTTGTTACATAAAAATAAGTTAATGTTTGTAATATCGGCGAGCGTGTGGTGTCGTTCACCTCGGCTAGCGAAGGAGCTCAGAATGACTATAGGAATCTTGTAGCCCCATTTCTTAGCATTATTATGCGCCGCCCTTCTGCTTCTGGCGTGAGCACTCTCGACGACTGTAATTGTCGCCCCTCTTTTATGTCTGAGAAATAAAAACAAACAAGTAAAAAAAATAAGAAAAGAAATATATATTTTTTTTTCTGTTTTAAATGTGGATATTTCATCCTCGGTCGAAGACAACGCCTGGCTTGGAGACAGCCTCTGGTTCAGAGAAAGTGAAAAAAAAAAAAATCAGGCTGAAATAAAATCCTAAGGGTGTGGATTGATCCATTTTATACATTAGACAGACGGCTTTCACGTGAACTATGTCTTTTTTTTTAGTTGTTTTTTTTCTCAATTTATTTATTTTTTATTTTTTTAATTTTTTTTTTGCACTAGTCACTTTTTTTACGTCTCGAGTCATGTGTGTCGAACCGTGAAACGGTCCTAAAAGCTTGACATAATTGGTATTGTACATTTCATTATTACAATACTTGTACTTTGCATTAAGAATACCCATTCATTATGTTTGAAGAAACAGGTTCGCATTTCCAGCTTAAGACACGATTTTAGAGTTTTTTTAAGTCTTCCCAGGGACAAACAGTCATCCAAGTCTCATCATTGCAATATCTGGCTGAAAATAAATATTGTTTAATTATTGACTCGGAAAATCTAGAAAACAAAAATGATTTATTACACTTATGAAAAGACTAAAACATTTCGTCAATCGCTTATATTTCCTTCATCATTTTCTTTTCTAAAAAGTCGGCCTGACTCTACTGATCATATTTTATTTTAGAAGTTGTTATTTAACTCTTTGTTATGCATATTTAATGTTGACTACATATTTATGTGACTGGCTCATTGACATAGAATAGTGTTAAACAGGAAGGCTGCGAAGTTAATGCTCAATTTTAAAGGATAGTCTTGACAACAAGATCAATTTCAGTAAAAACAACAAAAAAATTCTTTAATAAAATATCATTGTTGTGTATACTCCACATCAGGAATTAACATAAAAATGGCAAGTCCCTTAGCTTTGATAAGCTGTATAAGCCTAACATAGAAATGGCAGGCCCCTTAGCTTTGATAACCTGTATAAGCCTAACATAGAAATGGCAGGCCCCATAGCTTTGATAAGCTGTATAAGCCTAACATAGAAATGGAAGGCCCCTTAGCTTTGATAAGCTGTATAAGCCTAACATAGAAATGGCAGGCCCCTTAGCTTTGATACGCTGTATAAGCCTAACATAGAAATGGCAGGCCCCTTAGCTTTGATAAGCTGTATAAGCCTCGCAAGAAAGCTCATTTAAATAAGATTCCTTTACCTCCTTCAAAATCGGTTTGAAATATCCCATCAAGAAGAGTTAAGGGATTCCCAGCAGTAAGTTCTAGTTGACTTAAATATGGAATTAGCTGTAACCAGTGGCGTACCTACAGTATGTTCCGCCCGGGGCTGGAGAGGATTTTTGCCCCCCAATCCCCTTAGAAAAACACAAAAAAAACCTCTGTAGCAGTCCGAATATGCCACCACAAGAAATAAAATGCCATTCCGACGAACTTCCCCCTACGCCACACTTCTTACGTCTCTGGACGTAGCTCATTAATAGCCAAGGAGTGCACTCTGAATTGTTCAAGTTATCCTGAATGGAACCTGTCCAGCTGAACCGGTTCAGAAAAAGAAAAAAAAAAAACAAACAAACCCACCGACCTGCTAAATTCGCCGCGAACAATCCAGTTCTCCTTGTCTTCTAACAGTTCGTCCGACTCGTGTCCAGATTCTCGTGAGTTGTTCAATGGCGCCCCAGGTGAGTTGTCTGGTTCACTGGGTGGTTCTGGTTGTATCACTTCCTCGGATTTAATTAGGACTTCTTCCGAGATATTCTGCACAAGATAATTAAAAGAGCTCGTTAAATAGTCAAAACTCAGAGCATAATGTTATATCACGATAAAAAAAATAAAATATATATATATATATATAGCTTCTGGTGTGTCATGCTTCCTCTTCACAACCGGCCCTCCCAAAGCTACACATTATTTTAATTAATAGTACTGAGTAGAAACAACAAAACAACTGCCAAGAACCGAACTTTCATGCGTGACGTCTGAACACCTTTCATTTGGGTAGGGCATGGAGGCGCATTTGCCTCACCCACCCTCCCTTCAGGTTTTATTTGAATTACTATGTACTGTGGGGCCTCCAGTAATAAACCACCTAACAAGCCGACCAATTTTTGGACCCCCCCCCCCCCAATGAGAAAACCTGAAATGACGCCACTGTTATATCTATAAGACATTGATTATTTATGAGTTTCAGCCACGTAAACATTGTTTAAGAACATATTGATTTTTTTTTTTCGAATATTTATATTTTGAAATTTTATATCTATAGCCAAACATGAAGATATCTATTAAGTGATGGGATCAATAGCACAAAACTTTTAAAGATCGATTTCATCAATATAGAGCTATTTAAAAAAAAAACAATATAGAGCTAGTATAACAAAAAATATATAAAGCCAGCATGAAAACAATATAGAGCTTGTAAAAAGAATACTATAGAGCTAGTATAAAAACAATATAGAACTAGTAAAAAGAACACTATAGAGCTAGTATTTAAAAAAAAAATCAAGATATATATATATAATTTACATTCAGATTCATTTTTAATTGGAGATTAGTACATGTCTGATATCATACATACAAGGAATATATATGTCAATATGATTTATAGAAATAGGAAGTAATTTATATCAACCTACAATATTATTATTTATTTTTATTTCTTAAATTTGCAGCATCCTGTTTAAAAAAATATAAAAAAAAAAATATTGTGTTTTTTAAATTTGTGTTAGATTTTTAAATTCAGAAAATGAAATGTTAAAGGAAGAACTTTGTTTTGGACTTTAAACAGTATACTAAAAAAATAGACATTATACATACCCCTACAGCTGCATCTTCCCCTAGAGAAATGCCATTTGAAGAGCTAATCAAGAAACTGAAGGCCAGCACACATGTCAGTTTAAACCACATCTAAGTTAGAAAAAAAGGAAGCAGGGGTGTTATTGACAAAATGTGGTACACAAATTCCTTGTTTAATTGTCTCCGAAAAAAAACTTGTGCATTTAACGATTAGGAGTTTACAAATAAAGACTCAGTCGCGAGTTGGTTAATCATGAAGTCCATGTCAACGTCATTGGTGGTTCAGATTTCTACCAAGACGGTCAGACCTATGGACATTTAACACGTCTAACCATTTCCTAATTTTCAAATTATACTGAGACACTAGACGGCTTCAAGTGTTTACATGAGTTCCCCCTAATTAGTGTTGTTTTTTTCCCTTTATTGTTTAGTTATTTATGTACACATGTATTGTTGCGAGCTCTCATCTCAACATTGAAGTCAAATTCTTTTGAGCTAAGCAGCTTTTTTTCAAATTTTATTTGTCTCTTCTGTTCGCCGAAGATGGCTTTGCACCGATACATCCTTTTTTTTTCTTTACATTTTATTTCAAGAGTTCCCATATCTTTTTATTTCTCTAAATATTTCTTTAAAACAACTTAGAAGAGATAATAGAGAGAGAATAAGTATAAATGGGGATTTAGGAGAGATAGAAGAGAGAGAGAGAAATAAGTATAAAGGGGGGATCTAGGAGAAATAATAGAGAGATAGAAATAAGTATATATGGGGGATCTAGGAGAGATAATAGAGAGAGAGAAATAAGTATAAACGGGGGATCTAGGAGAGATAAAAGAGAGAGAGAAATAATTATAAACGGGGGATCTAGGAGAGATAATAGAGAGAGAAATAAGTATAAACGGGGGATCTAGGAGAGATAATAGAGAGAGAGAAATAATTATAAACGGGGGATCTAGGAGAGATAGAGAGAGAAATAATTATAAACGGGGGATCTAGGAGAGATAATAGAGAGAGAGAAATAAGTATAAACGGGGGATCTAGGAGAGATAGAGAGAGAAATAATTATAAACGGGGATCTAGGAGAGATAATAGAGAGAGAGAAATAAGTATAAACGGGAGATCTAGGAGAGATAATAGAGAGATAGAAATAAGTATAAACGGGGGATCTAGGAGAGATAGAGAGAGAGAAATAATTATAAACGGGGGATCTAGGAGAGATAATAGAGAGAGAGAAATAAGTATAAACTGGAGATCTAGGAGAGATAGAGAGAGAGAAATAAGTATAAACGGGAGATCTAGGAGAGATAATAGAGAGAGAGAAATAAGTATAAACGGGAGATCTAGGAGAGATAATAGAGAGAGAAATAAGTATAAACGGGGGATCTAGGAGAGATAGAGAGAGAGAAATAATTATAAACGGGGGATCTAGGAGAGATAATAGAGAGAGAGAAATAAGTATAAACGGGAGATCTAGGAGAGATAGAGAGAGAGAAATAAGTATAAACGGGAGATCTAGGAGAGATAATAGAGAGAGAGAAATAAGTATAAACGGGGGATCTAGGAGAGATAGAGAGAGAGAAATAATTATAAACGGGGGATCTAGGAGAGATAATAGAGAGAGAGAAATAAGTATAAACGGGAGATCTAGGAGAGTTAATAGAGAGATATAAATAAGTATAAACGGGGGATCTAGGAGAGATAATAGAGAGAGAGAAATAAGTATAAACGGGAGATCTAGGAGAGATAATAGAGAGATAGAAATAAGTATAAACGGGGGATCTAGGAGAGATAGAGAGAGAAATAATTATAAACGGGGGATCTAGGCGAGATAATAGAGAGAGAGAAATAAGTATAAACGGGGGATCTAGGAGAGATAGAGAGAGAAATAATTATAAACGGGGGATCTAGGAGAGATAATAGAGAGAGAGAAATAAGTATAAACGGGAGATCTAGGAGAGATAATAGAGAGATAGAAATAAGTATAAACGGCGGATCTAGGAGAGATAGAGAGAGAGAAATAATTATAAACGGGGGATCTAGGAGAGATAATAGAGAGAGAGAAATAAGTATAAACGGGAGATCTAGGAGAGATAGAGAGAGAGAAATAAGTATAAACGGGGGATCTAGGAGAGATAATAGAGAGAGAGAAATAAGTATAAACGGGGGATCTAGGAGAGATAGAGAGAGAGAAATAAGTATAAACGGGGGATCTAGGAGAGATAATAGAGAGAGAGAAATAAGTATAAACGGGGGATCTAGGAGAGATAATAGAGAGAGAAATAAGTATAAACGGGGGATCTAGGAGAGATAATAGAGAGAGAAATAAGTATAAACGGGAGATCTAGGAGAAATACTAGAGAGAGAGAAATAAGTATAAACGGGGGATGTAGGAGAGATAATAGAGAGAGAAATAAGTATAAACGGGAGATCTAGGAGAGATAATAGAGAGATAGAAATAAGTATGAAGGGGGGATTTAGGAGAGATAATAGAGAGATAGAAATAAGTATAAAGGGGGGATTTAGGAGAGATAATAGAGAGAGAGAAATAAGTATAAACGGGGGATCTAGGAGAGATAATAGAGAGAAATAAGTATAAACGGGGGATCTAGGAGAGATAATAGAGAGAGAAATAAGTATAAAGGGGGATTTATGAGAAAGAGGTTAAAGAGAAAAGATGTTTAAAGACTGTGAATTGGTTTATGGTGATGTACTGGGATGAAAGATGGATGAAGGCCTTGAAGGAGTATACTGTTATATAAGTGGCCAAGATGTTAAGGGAGGACTTGGTGGGGAGATAAAGGTGTATGTAAAAGAGTAACATCCAAGATGGGGTGTAGGGGAAGCGATGGTTGAAAGGCCTGAGTCGTGTGCGGGTGAAGAGTTTGAGGGGTATATGTAGGGCAAGGTAATGAGGGTGGGGTTGTCGTGAGTCAAGATGGGCTCAAACGGAGTGTGAGGGGTATATGTAGGGCAAGGTAATGAGGGTGGGGTTGTCGTGAGTCAAGATGGGCTCAAACGGAGTGTGAAGGAGGAGTGATGCATGAAATCGATACAAGATTGCTTGCCATATACTTTTTTTTAAAAAATGGTGATAATTTATCATTTTAAATTGACAAATGCATATACGCTAGGCGGAAATACATGCATGATGCGTCACAGATTCTAAATATTTTAGTACTTGGTCTGCTGGTCTGTAAAGCAGTGGTTCTTAACCTTCCTAATGCCGCCACCCTTTAATAAGATTCCTCACGTTCCTCGAGCCACAAAACTATTTTCGTTGCTGCTTCATAACTGTAGAATAAATATTTTCCGATGGTCTCAGGCGACCTCAGTGAAAGGGTCGTTCGACCCCCTAAGGGGTCACGACCCACAGGTTGAAATTCGCTGCTCCAAAGATTTTTGAAAAAAAATGTTTGACACTGTCTTATATTAACGGTATTTATTTAGCCAGTTTAGATTTTACAGATCTAGGGTAAACGTATAGAGATCATTCTACTCCACATCAACACATGAATCACACTAATTAATACAAAAAATAATTTCAAAGATACGTTTTTCGAGGCAAAAACAGTTTACTGCGGCAAGAGTGCGGAATAGAATTTCTCTTTGTTGTAGCTATACTAGCATCTGATACATCTTGTTGTTATTCGCGTTTTCGTCAAACATTTATTTATTTTATGGAGATGAGATGCGAATTAGTTGTATCAAGTGGCAGTTACTCTAGAAGATCCAAACACATTAGTAGTTAGACTAAAATGTTGTGACTCTTAAGCAGCTGCATTAAACGGTTCTAACTCTTTAGTAGTTACATTAAAAGGGGGCTCAAATTCTTTAAAAGTTACATTAACCGTTTCTAATTCTCTAGCAGTTACACTTAATGGCTCTAAATCTTTAGGAGTTACATTAAAAGGTTCTCAATCTTTGAAAATAATGAAAAGTCATTTAAGAAACAGCTAAAGACTTGTTTTCTTTAAATACAGTTTAGGACATCAGAGCCCTTGGAGCATGCTTAAATAACACGGACACAAGTGCTTTAAAAGTATTCAATCATCATCATCATAGTTAAATTAACAGTACGAATTCTTTCGTAGTTATATTAAACCGTTCTATCATATGTCTTTATTTCGTATAAGGTTAAATGGTTTCGTGATTGTAATATGTCAAACTATACTGATGCTCCTACTTACTTTGGTACCTGTAAATCTGTTGATAAAGACAATAATATACGGATGGTAGACAGACAGCATTGTCTTTTATAGTCGGACAGACAAGGTTGCATTGACGCAGGCGTTCAGGGGCGGATTTATAACCCTTTATGTTTTTAAATCAAATTCCACATTTACAGTATATAAACAAACTACCCCTGGCCGCAAGCCACATATTTTTTTACGGCGACACAAGATACACGTGGGTAGGACAGGCTTCCCACCCCTCTGCTCCTCCCCCCCCCCTCCTTGCCATTCACCTGTGTGCATGTTTTTGTCCTAGGCTATTGTCGGGCGTGATCCCCCCGGTCTTATCCCTCTCCGGTTACCTGCCGAGTTCGTTGTTAGCAGGTTCGTCTCTGGATAACTGTTATTTAAATTGTTTCCTGTAACACGTTGTGAGTGATACTGGATACCCACTTTGAAACTGAAGGACGGGCGACACTTAATTCCAGTAGGTGGAGCTTATAGCTGGTTCAGTTGACATAAAAATTATGTTTGGTTTTTATGCATATATTTTTGGGGGTATTTTAAAAGCATTAATATATATATATATATATATATATATAT
>CAXITT010000448.1:429595-469289 GCA_964033795.1 Lymnaea stagnalis | reverse complement strand
CAAAGCAAACATGCCAAGCACCCCGGGTGGATGGGACTTGTTAGCCTTGGACGGCAACCCATTGAAGTAGAAGGCAAACTCTGAATGTGAACCAGGAGCCAGAATGATCAATGAATTGATCCGGAGCCCTCAAATATTGGAGAAGGCATAGAAGCAGACAAGACATTGTTTCATGCTCATCATTGAATTAAGACTTTTTCATGCTTTAAACAAAATACTAGTGGTACTGCATTATTTCATACAAAATTTAACACGTCTCCAAGCTGAATGATAATATTTTTAGGACATCAGAGAGCTGGGAACATACTTAAACAAAGCTCTACAGCTTGATCGTTATTTTTCAACACATTTCTGACGTGTTGCAAGCCTACTAGCAGCAATATGATATTCAGTTAAATTGGAGAGCTTCTAGCATCTTTCGCTGTAATACCAAAGTACACTCCATGGCCCTAATATAAATGGGCACGGCCACATATGGAACCCTTTGTGAACCCCAGTCACAGCCACATAATGTAATTCTTTTGAAGCACTGGGCACAGTCAAATATGGAACCCTTTGGGAGACCTAGCCATAGCCACGTATTTAGCCATTGACACAGCCACATATATGGAGCCCTCAGCCAGGCGACATACTAATGCTAAACTATGTACATGTCAATTGATTGTTTTAGCATTGACTGAGCCGCATATTGTTTAGTACATCATACTTGTTAATGTTATTTGTAATTTGCTTAGAATATTTAAAAGGGTTTAAGGAAAGTAATGTTAACATTACCACCTGTTAAATTGTGACGATAATAATTAATTATACGTGCGTTTTTTAAGCCTGTGACTTCTTATATTTCGGGGACTCTTGGCACATCACTCACCTTGCCCAATGGAAAATCCATATTGCGATTATCAATGCAGTGAAGACAGTCATGTGTATTGGTTTCACATATATGCATTAGCGCATTTCGGTTATCGCATTGGAATATAATTTAAATAAAATGACTTACGCCAGAGTCTCTCAACGTGGGAAATATGATCACAGAATATTTATTGAGGCAACGAAAATTGCAGGCGCCACTACATGTATATATATATAATAGCGTTATTGTGTATAACAGGGAAGGGGTATACGAAGGTAGCTAAATATTTTAACTTGTGTCACTATCACACAAAAGGGGTGGGGTTTGAGAGCCACTTGTTTCTATAATGTAAAGCGTAGTAATGAATCTTTAAACAATACAGATCTGACCTTTTTAGACAAGTAACGAGGGCAAGTATATGCTAAAATTGAAGCCCTCCTTTTGAGACAGTCGATCATCGCGCAATACCATGTATAATTCAGCCGCTGATTTAATCTATTATTTGAATTTTTTTCTTTGATTAACTGCACTTTGAAGAGAAAAAATTAATGTGTTGCATTCCATTGTTTCTTGCTCTATCACACAGATCTCTTTTAATTTTAGAATCTCCTTTCATTTTCTATCTAATCCACGACCTCTCCCAGATACTCCCTTGGGCCGAGGTTGAATGCCCTGCTATCAGCCTTTCTGTCAAAACAAGCAAACACGATAGGAGCCGACCCTGATTTGAGGGCTGGGACCCTATCAGTTTCGTGGGGGGGGGGGTGTTTGGCGTCATAAATCTGTTGTCCACTCAGCTGAACCTCGAACGTACAATCCTGTTTACAAACTTGAACTTTCTTCCTGTTGACGTCAAACTATTTCATCAAAATATGCCCGAAGACATTTTTTGTTTGTTCTCTCACTACGATGGTCTTTTAACTTCAAAGGATTGGTGGCACGATGTTTGGGTTGAGTGCGTAGAAACTAATGGCTACCTTATCTATCGGTGGGTTTTGTTTTTGTTTTTTTGTTGTTGTTGTTTTTTTAAATTCTTTTCCGGTGTTTAATTCAAACTTTCTATGCACCGGTGTACGTTATGTGTGAAGCAGTAACTAATCGTTATCATCTTCTTTTCAATCAAACTTGAAGTTAAAAGAGTCGATCAGTTAATTTACATGGGTTTGGAAAATGTCGTATTTTGCATTGAATTATGCCCTAGACGATTCGTGTGTGTTAATGTACGACGGTCACGTATTCATCTCTCAGAAGACATTCGTGGTATTCTTTTACAGTTGATACAAAGATGTTGTAAATATCTTGATATTTCTGAATTATTAAGGCACCGAACTGGGCATCTTAAATCTAAATTTGCTTTGAGGCAGAGAGAGAAAGAAAGTAAGAGAGAAAGACGGAGAGAGAGAGAGAGAGAGAGAGATGGAAGGAAGAGAGAGAGGGAAGGAAGGAAGGAAGAGAGAGAGGGAAGGAAGGAAGAGAGAGGGGAGAAAGTAAGGGACGGGATATAATATATAAATCACTAATCAGTCGCTTTATGGATTATATTATAAAAAAGTGTGATCGAAACTTTTAACACTAACTGTGTCAGACGTCGGGTTCAAATACAAAGTATCCAAAGCCATTCATTGCATTCAGGGATGGGGAAGTGGAAGAAGACTCGATATTAAGTGCCGTCGAAGCGATTATTTGAAGTCTGTTACACTAATCATCATTATTATTGCCATTATAATCACTAGACGGCGGCAGTGTTCTTACAATAAGCAATTTTCCCGTTCAGAATTGACCCCCCCCCCCCCACTAACCACCATCACCGCCNCCCCCCAAAAAAATGTACGGCCCCCCCCCCCCCCCCCCTGAAAATATGACCTGCCTCCCCGGGGGAAAATTTCTGAAAGAAACACTGATTGAGACGCGTAACGTGTAAGGTCTTGTAAAAACTATTGAAATCTTACCCCCAAAAATCCAACGACGGTTGAAACTTTGCATGCCATCATGCCATTTATCCCCACGGCTACATAACAGACGCCCGCTCTTGCATAGGATACTACTCTTTGACTATACGTGTCCCTTAATGATTCTATTGGGCTTATACAACGTTAAATTTTGCGTTGAAACCTGTCGCCAAACTTGGATGGGCGTGTGAGAGCTTTCAAGTATTACCGCTGCACAGATAGAGATGGCTAACAACATTGGCCGTCATTTCCAGCCTGTGCATTCGTCATTACAAAATATAAACTTTGTGACTGTTTGTTTAGTTTTTTTAATTTATTTTTTTTTTTTTAAATTTTATATGAGCTCGAACAAAATTATAACCAAACCCGTGAGGTCCGTCACCTGTCCTTTACGAAGCAAATAGTTAAAGGATAACGTGTCATTAAAGCCTACCTTGGTGTCAATCTTCACCCCACATCAATCACTGGAGGACTTCAAAAAAAAAATCCTAGGGGCTCTTGGCAGGAGATCTCGCGCTACTAGTCTACACGGCCCTTATATGGACAAACAAGATCACCCAAAAAAAAATAAAAAATTGTTTACACCATCTTATTCCATTAAAAAAAACAACAAAAAACGTTTAATCAAAATTACCAGATTTTATATGATGATACATACCCTAGATGTCAGCGTGGCTTCACCGTTCATTTATTTCGTTGATTTACGTATCGACTTTAACGATCACGGTAATACGGCGCGTTGAATTGATTTTTCATATATATTTATATAGAATTTTTTTTCGTAAAGAGGTGATCGGTATTAATAAAAGGCCACTTAGCAATCTCATTAGTACACACACACACAATTGATGGCACGCTGCATGGGCGAGGCTGTGGAAAAGCTAATAACCATGGATGTAAGAAAAGTGTCTGTATACGATTATTTTTTTGGGGGAAGGGGGGGTGTGGGGGTGGGGGTGCAGAGCGCACGCGTTTCAAAAACTAAATATTTGATTAAAGCTGTGTGGAATATTTTGAAAGCAGACAGGTTAATGAATTAATAGTTGGATAAAAAATTTCAATAATTTTATTTTGGACACCCCACCCCAGCCCCCCAAAGCTCTTCTCTTCCGCAACCTGGTTAACAAATGGGCACCCTTCTAAGATTTTTGTATTAAATTCGACTATGCTGCTTTAATTTTTTTAGATCATCTCTTATTTACAATGCACCAATTAAGTTAATATAATTTGTTATTGCACGCAGATTTTTAGTTTACCTTACGATGTCCAAATTTCGTTACAGATCCAAACGTTCGAAGGCTTAAACCTTTTTTTCTTTCTTTCCTTCTCTTGATTATCATAATGAGTATTACATTAAATATTATTTATTGATACAAAAAATAAGTCCAATAAAGGTAATTGCAATGCACATTATTTACTTTGTACAAGTTCAATAAATTTCACCTGGTGGAAAAAAAACGGCTAGTATTTAAGGGATTGGGGAAATAAGCTGAATGTACATCTGTTCATTAATTTCTTTCTTGCTTTTTTTTTCTTTTTTTTTTTTTTCTTACTTTCTTTAATTCTTTCTGTTTTTTTTTCTTTCTTAATTTTTTTTCTTTTTTCCATCATTTTTTTTTTTTTTTTTTTTTTTTTTTTTTTAATTTTTTTTTTTTTTTTTTCTATCCTTTTTCAAAGTTTCTTTTTCAACTTTCTTTTTCTTTATCATTTTTTTCCCTCATTTTTTCTCTCAAAAAGACCATACAAATTGAAATTTAGACATTCATTTTGAGTTTAAGATTATATTTCGCAAATGTCATTGTGTCAAAGAAATAGTATTGGTATAATAGACATCAACCTTGGTTGATTTGATTTTTTTTTTTTTTAAATGTCCAAACCCCTGAATTATTGGCCAGTTGGCAACGTGCCAGTTCTCACGGCCCTCCTGAGCAGCCAATATTGAAATAGTTTAATTAATTGTGATAATTATTATGAAAGGTCCGACGCAGGAGATAGAGGTGATATTATCTTTGCCAGTGTTGTAAGAAACAAGAAGACAAACCAACAACAACAACAACATGTTTTTCAATTCAGTTTTGTTTACCCCGAACACACGCGTTTAGCTGTTTCGCCAGCAAGTGTTTAATTCAGAGGCACGTGATTTGATCCCAGGCACATTAGAAACAGAGATAAAGTTAGGCTGCAATACCTCAGGTTTTTCTTTCTCTATTTTCAAAAGAAAATGATTTCGTTTATTATGTTGTTTCAGTTTTTAGATATACAAAATTCATTCACAATGACTGTTAATATACTCATATTTTTTTTTTAATTTATGGACACTTGCTGAAGGAAGTTACACTAAAAAGGGATGAGCAATAGAGGTCCTTCAGTTGTTAATTTCCTCGGCCCATTTTCAATAAATTTAACTTGATCACTTCTTACGCTTTCTGGAATATTGGAGAGATTCTTGTGGATGTTATTAAAGCTAATCATGTTTTTTGTTACGTCACACAAAGTCTTTGACACAAACTGTGACGTAAACACTAACCATTGTTTGAGAAGACTACATTGACACGCATGCTGTATACGACAACATGGTATTTGTATCTATATCTTTAGATTTACAGGTGGCCCCTTGGATTGCCGCAGATTAAAATTAATTTGTCGCCTTTATTGGTACTGTTTATATATATATATATATATATATATATATATATATATATATATATATATATATATATAATACAATGTGTTATATTTGGAGATATTTATCAAGGAAAAAAATAACTCATATATATATATATATATATATATATAATACAATGTGTTATATTTGGAGATATTTAGCAAGGAAAAAAATAACTCCCAAAAAGAGTAGATCTTGTTTTTTAACTGAGTAAATCTAGTTTGCCAATCTAGTACATCTTTTTACCAACACAGCACTAGTGCACTTGCAACAATAAAATCAACGCAATGATCAGAAAAGCACATTTGTTGCAGTATTTTTTAACCCATGTTTTTTATTTCATCCGCGAAAGAAATCGTTAAAAAATGCAATTTATATATAAAGATTTCTTTAGCCTTTTGTATTTTCGTTGTTTTAACAATCTGATTTGTTAGTTTTTGTTGCTTTATCCTTAACTGTTTTGTTCCCCTCTCTGGAGGATATTCAATGTCATCATCAGTTTGTGAACAGTACGTAAAGATAACAAGCTTAATAGAAGTTTTTTAACCCAAAAAATAAACCCGAATGCTTCTCTTAAGTAAGCATTGTAAAAAAAAAAAAAAAAGCCAAATTCCAACACTGATTGTAACTCTCTCTCTCTCTCTCTCTCTTTCTCTCTCTCTCTCTCTCTCTCTCGCTCTAAACACGATTTCATCAAATAGATAAAAAGCATAATAGAAGTTTTTTAACCCAAAAAATAAACCCGAATGCTTCTCTTAAGTAAGCATTGTAAAAAAAAAAAAAAAGCCAAATTCCAACACTGATTGTAACTCTCTCTCTCTCTCTCTCTCTTTCTCTCTCTCTCTCTCTCTCTCTCGCTCTAAACACGATTTCATCAAAGCAGTGTTCATCGATCCTAACCAAATTTAACGTCTGCTGTTTTCATGGCTTCTCTACATTAAGTCGAACACTCAAAGGTCTCCCGTACTCTGATAAACATAATTAATGACGCCGGCGGATGGCGGATCTCACACGGGTGTCAGTGTCCGTCCAACACCCCCCTCCTTCTCACTCTTTACGTTTTCAATCAATGTTAGTACAGTTTTTAAATTTCTATGGTATAATAAGTCGGATAAGATGGCTCACGTATAGCGTATATCATACGACAAAGCCAGTCTCGGCAACACGCCCTATTGTACGTCTGCAGGAATCTGGTTGATGTTTGTATGTGTTTGTAGATTTCGTCGTATTAAATAGAATGATTGCCCCAATACCCTCGTCATACATTAACACGACATGACACATTACTAATTCGATAACTACCTTGCGGTTACCAGTAAAATAATATCTCATATATTGACGCATAACCTACTTTTTCAATTTAAAAAAATTGAATTTTACTACTAAACCGGTCAGAAACAAGGATATGCTTAAAACAATGTTCTGTATGGCGTAAAGGGAGATTTGATACGTGTTGAACCAGTCAGAAACAAGGATATGCGTTAAAAAATGTTCTATATAACAGGTGGTTGCTATGTGCTATATAAGCGTTGACGTATTTGAAATTGATAAAAAGCATCATTTTAACAATTTGCAAATCTGAAGTGCATAGTGAGAACATTGAGCAGCTTTTTCTTCTAATAGCACAGTCAAATAAATTAAAATTTAGCAGCAAATGTTCCTTGTATTTTAAAATAGGTACTCATTTACATCCCAAAGTAAAAAAAAAAATTAAATGTTCGCGATGTACAACTTGTGATTTTTTGTTTCTGTCCTGTGTCTCAAAGAACCTAAATAGTCCAGTTGTCATTGTCTAAAAGAATTTAAATAGTCCAGTTGTCATTGTCTCAATGAACCTAAATAGTCCAGTTGTCATTGTCTCAAAGAACCTAAATAGTCCAGTTGTCATTGTCTCAATGAACCTAAATAGTCCAGTTGTCATTGTCTCAATGAAGCTAAATAGTCCAGTTGTCATTGTCTAAATGAAGCTAAATAGTCCAGTTGTCATTGTCTCAAAGAACCTAAATAGTCCAGTTGTCATTGTCTCAATGAACCTAAATAGTCCAGTTGTCATTGTCTCAATGAACCTAAATAGTCCAGTTGTCATTGTCTCAATGAATCTAAATAGTCCAGTTTTCATTGTCTCAATGAACTTAAATAGTCCAGTTGTTATTGTCTCAATGAACCTAAATAGTCCAGTTGTCATTGTCTCAATGAACCTAAATAGTCCAGTTTTCATTGTCTCAATGAACCTAAATAGTCCAGTTGTCATTGTCTCAATGAACCTAAATAGTCCAGTTTTCATTGTCTCAAAGAACCTAAATAGTCCAGTTGTCATTGTCTCAAAGAATCTAAATAGTCCAGTTGTCATTGTCTCAATGAACCTAAATAGTCCAGTTGTCATTGTCTCAATGAACCTAAATAGTCCAGTTTTCATTGTCTCAAAGAACCTAAATAGTCCAGTTGTCATTGTCTCAAAGAATCTAAATAGTCCAGTTGTCATTGTCTCAATGAACCTAAATAGTCCAGTTGTCATTGTCTCAAAGAACCTAAATAGTCCAGTTGTCATTGTCTCAAAGAACCTAAATAGTCCAGTTGTCACTGTCTCAAAGAATCTAAATAGTCCAGTTGTCATTGTCTCAATGAACCTAAATAGTCCAGTTGTCATTGTCTCAATGAACCTAAGTACTCCAGTTGTCATTGTCTAAATGAAGCTAAATAGTCCAGTTGTCATTGTCTCAAAGAACCTAAATAGTCCAGTTGTCATTGTCTCAAAGAACCTAAATTCCAGGTGTCATTGTCTCAATGAACCTAAATAGTCCAGTTGTCATACCAAGCAAAACGTTGTCATGTTTGTGGGTTGTGAGAATTTTGTAAAACTTTGTTTTCAGTAAAAGTAATAAAAATGAATAAAAATAATAACATAAAAAATAAACAAACATACAAACAAAACACATAAATGTGATAACAAAAATCTTACTGCTTTTAAGAATCTGCCTTTTTTTCCCGGTCCAGCCAATTCTTAATGTCGCAGATGATGAAAGCATAAAAGGCAGCCCAAGCTACTTATACTGAAGTCCTAACAGTTAATTAACTCCGCCCGAGACCTGATGCACACTCCAGATTAAGTCATTATGATTATATTAAAACATTTTCTGTACTTGTACTGCGTAGAGACGGCGCAACTACAATCTCTGAGAATTGTCCATATGTTTTTTGTTTTTTTTATCAAAGAAATATTACATAAAAAGAGTTGTCAACTATACATTTTGGGTAGAGACGTCACATGGGATGTTGGAAATGTATTGTTTGTGATGACGCTGAATCTTAATTCCGGTCGAAGGTACTTTTAGCAGGTGACGTTTATCAATCAAACGACGAGCAGTATGGCATTAGACTTCAATACATTTATGAAAGGCGTCACCTGCATGATTTCCAAAACATGACGTTACACTCAAAGGGTTTCGAGTTACTGCCTACTCCTCTGTACGTCATTCATAGCATCGTGTGGGCGGATTCGAAGATATGCATGAATATTTTTACCCCAAAAAATTAAAAGTCGTCTAGATGTGGATTTTTAAATTTTTGTTTAACTCAGTGAGTATGTCGGAGTAAAAATAGCCAATGGTTTTCTTATACGAGTAAATAATTGAGCCTTTTCTTCCAATGAGCAGGACACTATCTTAGGTATGTCGGTATTGTATTTAGCGTTGGTTTTGCTTAGAAACTTTTGGACGCTATTTTGAACCATGAACGAGGTGTGTGCCTGGGGGTTTAAGGTTAGCCGTTAACTGTGTTCTCGTTCATTAAATTATCAATATTTAACCACCTGATGCACACCAATCTAAGGCTGGGAGATCAAACGTGTCGTCTTCTGGGTTTCTCAAACGTGACCCCCCTGGGTTTCTCAAACGTGATCCCCTGGGTTTCTCAAACGTGATCCCCTGGGTTTCTCAAGCGTGATCCTCTGTGTAACTCAAGCGTGATCCCCTGGGTTTCTCAAGCGTGATCCCCTGGGTTTCTCAAGCGTGATCCCCTGGGTTTCTCAAGCGTGATCCCCTGGGTTTCTCAAACGTGATCCCCTCTGTTTCTCAAACGTGATCCCCTGGGTTTCTCAAACGTGATTCCCTGGGTTTATCAAACGTGATCCCCTGGGTTTCTCAAACGTGATCCCCTCTGTTTCTCAAACGTGATCCCCTGGGTTTCTCAAACTTGATCCCCTGGGTTTCTCAAGCGTGATCCCCTGGGTTTCTCAAACGTGATCCCCTCTGTTTCTCAAGCGTGATCCCCTGGGTTTCTCAAACGTGATCCCCTCTGTTTCTCAAACGGGATACCCTTGGGTTTGAATGCCTGGAAAACACCGTGTCTACCGGAGCAGAGCAAAAGGACACCTGGTTTGATCTCAATATGGTGGCCTGGTTTGTGAGGGTAGCTGTTGTGGACGCCGGACAGAATCAAATATAGTAACATGTAGTTTTTTTAATATAATATATGACAACAACAAATATGTACTGGCATCACTCGAGAATATAGTTACTTGTATAGATCATCTGTCACTAAATGAACGCGTAACAAGTTTTTGTTATCGAATTTCGGTAAAAATGTGTGAAGACCAACCCCTTCATCTTACTTATCTAGAGAAACCATTCGAATAATAATGAAATGACAATCGATATTGTAACATTTTTGTGGAAAATTCTTGCAGTTTTAATAAGATAAAATGTGTTAGATGTCATAGGTTTAATTAAATAGCCCCCCCTCCTCCTTTTCCCTTCCCCAGAAGATTAGACACTGCGTCACAATTAAACTACAATAATATAGCAGTCAATTCATTTTAACCAAACAATATGGTGTCATTTGTTTTAACAATGTTCTATGCAACATGATGCTACATTAAGACTTTTCTCAGACACTTAAGACTTTGCTCAGACACTTAAGACTTGGTGCTCAAAAGCTTAAGACTTTGCTCAGAAACTTAATACTTTACTCAGACACTAAAGACTTTGCTCAGACACTTAAGACTTTGCTCAGGCACTGTGCAAAAAATTTGCCGCTAGTGCCCCTGACTACATAGAAAAGGCATCTGGCTAGGTGGCACCTACAAGCAACCACTTGATGAACTTGCTTGATAACAGTTTATAAGAGTTAGACGTAGGCCAATATTATTTGGAGGTTTGTCTTTAAAGTTATATCTAGAGTAGGCGTAGATCCGAAGTTTTCTTGTTGTTTTTTTGGGGGGTCATTTTAGGAACGCTTTGTGCGAAACCGACAAATAGATTGATACATATATAAGTATGACACACCAATAGAGTGCAGGCAATCCAAAACAATAACAAAAATAATTTTAACCAGTGTCAAAAAAAAAAAGGGTGGGGTGGCATTTAGGCTTCTAAGGCACGTTGGTCGCCTTGCCCTATGTGTTGTCCGAACCTGGATGGATGGATACATTATTTGCAACTTTCTGTGCTTTATGTTAAATAATGGATTCTTTTAACCATCCTACCCGTCATTAATCATTTACCCCGTTCATGCAAATATTTACAATTTTTACAATGTTTTCACTAACTATGCCTACAAAATTGTGATATTCGTTAATTCCACCTCCTTGTCTGTGATAGACCTCGACATGTTTTATCTAATCAGGAGAGACATTGGCCTAGTTATACAACACTATACTAGATCAGTGTGCTGCAATGGCTTTCGAAAAGTTTATTCTTAAACACCTTAACTGGACATGCATGATGATATTTATTTATTTTTTTTTTTTTAATTGGTATGCCATGAGAAAATGCCTTCTGAATTCTTTTTTTCCCTCCTTTTTTTACCAACAAGAAACTCCATTTGGTAGGAGGGAAACGCCTTTTGAAATATCTTTGAATTAACCACTCAGAGGCGCAGCGAGGGGGGAGGCAGGGGGGACAAATTTCCCCGGGCGCAAGCTAGTTAGGGGCGCAAAAATGTGCTTTGATATTATATTAATGGTAAAAATAATGGGTTTGAGATTTGAAAAAAAGAAAAAGGGGCGCTTTAAAATTGATCTTGTCCCCGGGCGCCCAACACCCTCGCTACGCCTCTGTAACCACTCCATGGGCGATTGTTTTAAAAATGTATCAGACATGCTCTGATTTAGAGTGGTTTTCACGCTTACCTGCTTTTTGTCTGCCCTGTTGGGTTCTTTTGAGTTTTTCTATTATTAAAATTATTGATCACTTCTAAAACATTTCTACCTGTACCGAAAAAAAATGTTTTTTTTAAAAGTTAGTTTATTTCTTCCTTCAAATTTTAAACATTCCAAAAGACATACAGACTCACACCATCCGTAATGTTTTAAACAGGAACAAAAATTTAATTTAAAAAAATTGTGGACCTGTGGATGGACCGCAGGGGACTCAACAAATATCAAGTAGTGTTCAGCCAATGCTGGTGTTGGGGAAAAGAACGACTGGGACACAACCTACACAGCCAGTCATTTGCTGATGGTGACCTTCTCGTCGATCCGTCTCGAGATTGTGCCGATACCTACAGTGATTGTGTCGATAACCGAAGTGATTGTGTCACTGCATCTTGTGATTGTGTCTATACCTACCGTGATTGTGTTGCTGCATCTCCTGATTGTGCTGATGCATCTCGGGGTTGTTTTGATGTATCGCATGATTGTGTTGATGCAACTCGTGATTGTGTCGATACATCCCGTGCTTGTGTCGATACATCTCGTGATTGTGTCAATACATCTCGCGGTTGTGTCTACTATAATAATATTGTATCTAAATTAAACTCTGCACGTGCAGCTGGCAATAACTCTATTTTATCTCAACATCAGGTTGCAGGCCGACGTTAATAATTGACGTGGGAGTGAGTTGGTCGGGCGGTTGTGTGTGTGGGGGGGGGGGGGGCGGGGGGGGGAGGCAACGAGTGGTTGACGAGAGGCGACTTTGACGTCCGTCTTCGATTGCAGATGGAACAAATTTCAAACCCAGCCTCAAACGGCTGTCACACGGCTGTCAAACGGCCACTTGAACATCTGTTGCCCGGAGAAACAAAAGTAGCCATTGTGTCATCGGACTGCATCTAAAAAAAAAAAAAACCCGTTAGATTTGTATTTCCAAAAAAAATTTTAAAAATTCAAAAACAATCCGTTAATTGTTTGTAGAACTTTTTTTTGGTATTAACAACACCTTACTTATTTCATCAAGATTTCAAGTGTATTGCACTTTTCTTGTTGTAAAATGTAAAAGGGGACGACAGTGCCACGTAGAGTGCGCTGTCACCTGCGTAACTATCACCCCGGGCTTTCATTCGTTTGCGCCGAGGGGGGCTCTTGTCTTTGAAGGTACGAGCAACGCGGAAACGTAATTAGTGGCATTTGTTAATTTTTAATTTTTTTTTTTTTAAAATACAGCTTTGGGTTTAGTCATAGAATGTTTCATTGCGTGAAAATACCTCCGACATATTATATGAACCGCCCTGCCCCAAATTTTACCGAGACGATTTAACGATATTATAAAGTCGGCTGAGATTATCGTCGATGCAAAGCAGATGGTAGTTGGGCGCTGAAGGAACGAGAGCTGCGAACGCTAGGGGCGTGTACTGCGGAGAAAAAAAAGTAGCGCTCCTCTTATACGGGGGACTATTTGTTTTGACCAAGTTTCTCAGAACCTGCCCAGTGTTAAACCCTTCAAAATTATACATCTCCCATTAGGCGCATAGTAAGTGAACAGTGTTTTTTTTTTTTTTTTTTTAATAAGAAAATACTGATTTATTTAAATTATTATTAGGTGCCCTTTTAAAGTTTGAGCCTGGTGGAAACCACCCATATTGAGCAACCCNGAATGTGTGTAACCGTAGGAGTGTGTCTTATGGCAGGAATGTGTTAGCGCATGGGCGCCCGCAGGTAGGGGCAAGGGGGGGCACCCCCCTGGATTGATTGGATAAAAAATTTTTAGACAAAAATAGACAAAAAATGTATTAAAGTAAAGAGAAAATAAAGAGAAAGTAACTAAGCTGATGTCCTGTCCGTTCGTTCACCATACAAATACGCTACAGTAAATTAAAACTATATTAAAAAATTACAAAAAAAATTTTGCCCCCCCCCCCTGGAAAGTTAATCAATTTTTTTTGCCCCCCCCCCGAGAATGTTTTCTGCGGGCGCCCATGCCTTCATGGTGGATGGATCTTACATTCCGTTACACGTCAATCTGAAAATGATGAACATGACACACCTTTCTCACTACATTATCTTTTATTTAAAAATAAATCAGCGTAAAAAAAAAAGTATTTAGATCTTAAACCAAATTTTGTTAAGTTTTAAAGAGAACAACTGCATTTATCTATTGCAGTGGTTCTCAGCCTGTGGGTCGTGACCTTTTTTGGGGGGTCGAACTACCCTTACACGGGGGTCACCTAAGACCATCGGAAAACACATATTTATGAAGTAGCAATGAAAATAATTTTATGGTTGGGGGTCACCAAAATATTACGAGCTGTATTGAAGGGTAACGGCATTAGGAAGCTTAAGAACCACGGAACTAATGGAAGAATCACAGAGAGAGAGAGCGAGAGAGAAAGGGGGGTAGAGAAAGAGAGACCGAGAGAGCGTGTGAGAGAGAGAGGGAGAGATAGAAAGAGAGAGTGAGGGAGTCAGAGTGATGGAGAGGGAAAGAGATAGATAGATAAGACATAATAGAGAGAGAGAGGGAGAGAGAGGGGAGAGGAAAAGAGATAGATAAGACAGAATAGAGAGAGAGAGATAGAGGGAGAGAGAGAGAGAGGGATGTAGAGGGAAACATGTATATAGACATATAAATAGATTTAGAGAGATAGAGAAAGAGCGAGAACGATAGAAAGAAAGATAGAGAGAGAGAATGAGGAAAAAAAAGAAAGATATATAATATATATATAGAGAGTCTTGCGTTCGGTTTGTGAAAATGCGTGATAATCCTTAATAATATTTTAATTTGCCTTGTGTTGACCAAGTCTGAAATCAATATCAATAAGCTCATAAATGCAGCTCAGGGTAAAGGGCCAATTTACGTTTCTATTTATTAATCCATAGCTCATGGCACGCTTTATTAAAAGTTTACGCACGTCGGGTACAATGTCATTTCTCTGCATTCTTATGGTTTACTGTCTGAAATAACTTTTTTTTGTGTGGTTGTCATTTTCTTTCAAATAGATAATAAGGGGAGAGACTGCAATCAGGTTAGGTGACAAGAAATAAGAGAAACCAAGTATGGGAAAACCTGAAAAAAATGAACGCAAAAAAAAAAAGAAAATTTAAAAATAAAATAAAAAAATTTAAAAAAATCGACGAACGTGTCAACAAGAAGCCTTCTTCAGCAAAAACGCAACAATTAAACAAAATAAAATTAAAATAAACAGCTGCAATTTAATATCTGAGAGGACAGTAAGAGAAATGTACTCATAAAGAATTGCGCTTTCCTCTTGCGGTTCCTCTCGTTTACTACATTGCAGCTAAGTGTTATATATATTTTATTTTGACCCCCTATCTTGAGAATGGGAAAAGAATTATTATTTTTCATTACATTTTGTGTACATAATCTAATCTAAACATGAAGAGGTTTCGGGGAATTTCATGTATCAGCCACTTATAAAAAAAAGGACCAAATTTACAATTGTACCTATGCGGTGGGAGGCAAGGGTTACCATGCTCTTTGTTTTGATCATAAATATAATGGAGATTAATTCATATTATTAATCATTATTTTAAAAAAAAATCAAAAGCATGTTTGTTTTGAACGTTCTGTATAATTATTTCAATTTCGAAATAGATTTTTATTAAATATTAAATTTCGTTGCGATTGAACAGCTATATTAATTCTAAACGTCGTCATAGCATTCATTGAAAACTGAAATATTTTCAAAAATCGTTGGTATGACGACAAGACTGTTTCATGGGAGCAGGGTTTCTTTCAGCTGTAGCAAAAATATGTCCAACAATAAATCAGCTGGCACTGCTGGCACCGCCCCCCGCCCCCCCCCCCGTAAAACTGAAGTGCACCCCCCCCCACTGGGGAAATTACTGAAATAATCACTGCATGGGAGTTTTCGATAGGAGCCAGAATGTTCCATACATTGATCATGGGCCCTCAAAATATAGAAGAAGAAGAAGAGTCATTAAACTGTAAACATTAAATACTCTTAATGCAGCATTTTTTATTTTTTTTTTTCAAATTCCACTTGAGTTTCTTTAGGATAATTCTTTCGAGGCAGCTTCTTTAGTTTCGCATTCTGTATTTTCTCGTAATAACTTTATATGTAGGCTATATATTAAGGTTGTAAAGACGCCAATGATCTGGTCAAAAAGTCTGCCATTATGATGTTTCCTTCTTTGTCAGCCCACTTAACACACATTTGTCTTTATTGAACTTTCTCTAGTTACTAATTCATATCTTCTGCTATAGCCGAAGTAGCCATCTCAATACTTGTTTTTGTTAGCCCTTGGGATAATGCATTAGTCGCATCAATCTGCGCACACTGCATGCTGTCAGTTATTATAATTTTTAACACTAGTGGCAGGGTCTTGCTGAAATTCGCCATCTTTGTGCTCACGAGTGACAGAATATTTTAGCAAAAAACGTCCAAAGATGGGTTCCTATCGAGGGAAAAAAATGTATACTACCAAAAATGAATTTCCTCTCAAACAGCCATTAACAGGAAACATACACATCATACTGATCGAGGGTCATTCCCTCTGAGAGTAGTGTACAAGCTGATGTATCTTGGTAATATGAGCTAGATTACTGCTAGAAAATAATTGCATTATAGCACCTTGACATTTTTTGCAAAAGAAGGTCAAAGCAATAATTTCAAGCCATTCTATGAATGGTCATTTTGTATATTTATTCATTACCCAACACATTAATACTCTCTCATTCATCAATTTAGTTTTGGCTTTATAGTACATGTTTTTATGTTACAATTACTTGATGATCGGTTACGTATGTGATCAGATCAAACTTGGCATCCTAATCAGACGTCTTGTTTAAAC
The DNA here is from genome assembly GCA_964033795.1 of Lymnaea stagnalis. NCBI lineage: Eukaryota > Metazoa > Mollusca > Gastropoda > Lymnaeidae > Lymnaea > Lymnaea stagnalis. The sequence continues at coordinate 452,838 of CAXITT010000448.1, read as the reverse complement.
AGTGATTGTTTTCCAGTTGTTCATAATTCTATCTTTAAGGTCATATATGTGTAATTTACACATTTCCGAGGCCTTAGTTAGGGGCCCGCCTCGGGTTGTACTGGCTTTTATCATTGTCATTTAATTGTAGGTAACTTGGGCATTGTGATGTGCCCAACCCTTTAAGTTATAAGCCATTAGGGTCAAACCAATTACATGTCAAAGAGCAATATAGTATACCCTGAATTAATAGTGATGAAATTACTTTCTATTTAGTTTATAAACTGCTTGTTATATTACCAAGTTAAAAAAGCGAAGTTGACATGATATTTTTGAAGGATTTCAAAAATGCTTAACTTTTTTCTACTTGCGCCTCAACCACTAGACTCTATTATCTATTATTATTATCTCTATAATTTAAGTATTTTCATGCTAATATTAAAATTTTGTTCTTTATTACTTTTAGATACACCTCCCTTAAAAATGTTTCATCTGAATTGAATTGTTTTCTAAATAAATATTTTTTTTTCCGGATACTGCATAATCGAAGGTATATTAGATGTTTGCAAACAATGGATTATACTTTACAATAAATAGCAATAGGTTTATTTGGACTAAAAAAGCAATCTTTTGGACATAAAGAATAAAAATCATAGATGACCCGGATGTAGTTACTTGTTGCTGGGCAGCCTGCAGCTTTCTGTCATCTATAAAATCAAATTTGATTCTTGAAAATAAATTTAAAATGCCGTTTAAATACGTAACAGAACATAATTAACATTACTGACTCATTATGTCATAATTGTGCACTTCCCATCTTTGGAGACATTACATGTTCTAATGACTGCATTAATTAGTATTTGGGCTTAAGGTAAGCTGGCCTCATTTTATAAATTATCGAAGTGAAGTGGTGATTCGCACCCGGCACCCGGGTATTAGAAGTGAGAGGTTGGGATTAAAAAACTATTAAAAATATTATTGTTGAATTTTTAAGACAAAATGAGGTATGAAATGAAAGATAATTGAATGGACTATGTGCTTGTTAACTTACTTCTTCAGTTTAGGTAAAATAAACTACCACAAATTACATCGAATGGGATTTAATTTAATGAATTTATCCAGGCCTTACTGATTTGTATTTTTTTAAATTGGAATCTTGGGGTTGCCTCTAATTCTAAGATATTTTAGTACTTACAAGAAAACAGCCGAAGCCGAAGGTAAACAATTTATGTGAATGAAGGGCATCCTGCTTGAGATTTTTTATTTCATTGATTTTCATATTAAATTATATTTACTTTTGGCTTTGGAGTGTTAGCCTAGGCCTAAAAATATTAAACTTAAAACTTTTGTGTTTTCATTAATAATTAAAAAAAAAAAAAATTTTTACACTCATAGGCCTAGGGATCATTTTTTACAGATTACAACTTCCTTTACAGATACCAATACCAAAATTTGATTGAGGAGCAGACAATGTCTGATCTGGTTGCTTATTGGGAATTAGCTTTGAGTGATGGGGTTCACAAGGTGGAATTTGAACATGGTACTACAAGTGGGAAACGTGTTATAAGGGTTGATGGAAAGGTATGTTGTATTTTATACTGAATTTCTCATTGTAGTCATATTATTGTACAAAGATACTTAATTTAAAGTTTGGCTATCTGTCTTAAAGCAGTTACAGTGCAAAATTTGCAATATTAATAGCAGCCATGGCTTTACTTGTAGAAATTGAAAGACCATATTTATTGATTTTGGTTGCCATTTCATATGTTGAACTTGAAATTGTTCTATTTGTATGTCTCTTTAATTATATACATTAGTATACTAAGCATTTTTGTATACCTATATAAGAGGAATCTATATTGGTAATTAAATGCCAAAACTTGCACTCTGAAATTCTAACTTATTATTTCAGGAGATATACCGCCAAGACTGGATGTTTAAACTAGTAGGCAGAGAGCATTTCCAGGTGGCCAAGGCAAAATGTGTCATCACCATAGAAGCTGTGAGCGGCTTTGCTTATGAGTATTCACTTGAAGTCAATGGAAAGCCTCTGAAAAAATTTAGAGAGAATCAAAGTAAAATCATGAAAACATGGACACTGTACATAGCTGGAAAAGATACAAGAGTTGTATTAGGTAAAACTTAATATTTTGTAACCTAAAATTTGAATTGAGCTTATTCCATTTTTAAAAATTTTACAAATTATTAATGTGAATAAATTTTATTGTGAGGAGTTTTTTTCTGTTAAAAATGTATATGTATATTTTGTATTTGAACAACTGTCTGATAAATCTAAAGATATATTCAATATACTTATTAGGCAGTTTGTTATCCCTTTTTGTAAATGATTTAGGTGTATTCCTAAAATTGTTTAGGTAAAAATTGCAAAGATGTATTATAATTTTGTATATTACAGAAAAAGACACACTGGATGTATGGGTAAATGGATCCAAAGTGGAAACAACGGTAAGTTTTTGTTTCATTAAACCTAATTGCCCCTTCTGTTCCATTATTGTTCCACATCTTTTCTGCAGTAGCCTATATCTAATGTTGATTACCACATACAGTTGGCCCTCATATGACTGTAGCAATCAGTTGAATTATAATATATCAGTTATGCGACAGAATCGAGATAGTCTCCGTTGACAATCTTTTGACCATTTTTTAAATTAAACTATTGAACTTAATTTTATTTTAAATTTGAATGAATCTAATGTTTTATTGTATTTAAATTAAGGTTGAGAGCATGTTTTATTTGGCTTAGCATCGGGAAAAATCTGAAAAAGGAGCTGGGTGTACAAAATGTGTAAATATTTTAAATGAAGAGAGATTAATGAAGTGAATTGAAGTGAAAAATATTGAAATTATTGTCGAATTGTGACAGAAAACTAAAGGATATGATTAAAATAATAGAAAATTTAAAGGAGCATGTTTCTCCTGATTTTGAGTTTGAAGTTGAGATGTTGATCACATTAACTAAAAAAATAAACATCTCATTTTTGTTATTCACAGGGAGAGTTTGTGGATGATGGGACTGAAACACATTTTGAGGTTGGCTCTTATTCTGCCTACATTAAAGCTATAACAACAGGGAAAAGAAGAGATGGGATTGTGCACCAGCTTTATGTTGATGGGGCTGAAGTACCTTTAGCAAAGGAATAGTCTTAATATTATTTTATATAAATTTTAAAAAAATCTTTTTCAATGAAATATAAACAATAATAATGATAACACAAAAATTGAATGGTCATCCGATCCGATCTTTTCCAAAATATATTTTTTATTTTAGCATGTCTTCAGATAAATGTTTTGATTAATTAGATTTTAGATTTTTTTTTGTAAATGTTGAGATCTGACTGTTATGTAGCCTACACATGGATTTGTAAAGTTGTTGATATTGTTAAAGGATATAAATTATAAGCCTTATTTAATTACCCAGTATGTACAAGTTATATACCTCTTTATTCATTGGGCAAAGAGACTAAGTCCTACAAACAATAAGAAAATATTGTGAACATAGACTGCTAGAACTAAAATTGCAATATACATATATTAATATTAATTTTGACAACCATATCATATTTATCAGCATTGCCTTATAACAAAGCTAAAAAAATTACATTAAGTGAAAAAATTTCATTAGTAATTTACCTAAATCCACATAATCTTTTCAGGTGTATATATATATAAAAAATTACATAAAGTCATTGCTATTTGTTTTAATGTAATAGTTTTTGAGAAATTGAATAAGTGAATGAAATAAACAATCCAGACAACCAATGACTTGATCTGCAAAAGTTTCTTCATATAGTGTCAGTGAATTTCCAAGACTGGCACTACTCTGGGGACTGATAATTGAAAAACCAATGATCAAAATCAATGGTTTGATAAAATTTGAAAGGCACATCTTTTTTCTCCCCAAGGCTTGAATGTTTAATGAGTTTTTGATGGTTAAATTTTACCTAACCCATCTTAACTTAACACACTTTATGGTTGTCTGAGGAAATCCATTCATTTTTGCTTTTTTAAGAAATTCTTATGTTTTTTACTTTTTTTATTGTTGTATTTTTTTCTCGTCCCCAGAGCCATATTCACACATGAGCTCATATTAACTATACTATACAATTGTTATTATTATTATTGCAGTAACAAGCAATTGATGATACATTTAATGTTCTGTTGACTGATAAAAGCAAATATTCTAAGTCACTTTGTTTTATAATCCCATTTCTAAAAGCTGTTTATTTTATCATTGTTTTTTTAAAAAATAGAACATTTGAGAATTATTGAAAAAATTACAATGTACAATTTACTATTATTTTTTTTTCAAAAAAAAAGATGTTAGAATAAAGATGTTGTCAAAATAAAATTGTATTACTTCTTTTCATAATTTTGTGAGAGACCTCATGAACGCCTATTTATGATGTCCCTGGAGAACCGGTTATACATTCTAAATCATTATTTTCTGAATAACTAAATGCCTCTTGTGAGTAGTGTGTCTCTTAATAATGCAGCTGATGTTACTTGGCTTAAATAAAATGCAATGGCAATAATATCTTAATAAGATCACCAATAAAGAACTTGCAGCTTGTAATTTTCACCTTTGTGCAAGTTCACTTATCATACTTGACTGCAATTATTTGTGTTATACCCGTATGAGTTTTAAAAAAATATGTAGTGCCTTTGATTAGTTTTTATTTAATATTTAGCCAAATCTTTTTTTTTTAAAATCTTAAAACTTAAGTGTGTTTTCTATCTGCTTGCAAAGAAAATGTTTGAGCTATCTCAGTGGTAGGCAAATTGTGGCTCACGAGCCCCATGCAGCTTTTTAGGGACCTAAGTGCGGCTCGGCCAGTCGGTCACAAATTGATTTTGACAGATTCTTAAAAAGAAATTTGTCTCTCAAAAATTTTTTAACCGTACGGCTGCTGATTTTTGGCTTGTTTGACTAATGGGTTTGCCGACAACTGTGCCATCTCATTTCCAGTTATACATATTTATTTCATTTAAAAGCGGGTTCATTGGAACTATTGTTTTAATTTTGTTAAGACCTATAATATTTTTTATTTATGTTGTTTCCTTATTTGGGGGGGCTACATAATAATAGTTCAGCTGCTTCTTAATCAATATTTAATGTTATTTTCTGTTTTTTTTTAAATTTAGCTTTCAAGAACCCTTTTGACATTAAAGTTTTTAATTTTCTTTACAAGTTTAAAATGTGTACATAAGAGGTAAACAGTGTTATTTCTTTATAAAATCTTTTTTCTAACTTATTTCTATATTTCAACAAGTTTAGTTACTTTTACTAAAAATAATGATTTTTATTTCACGTAATTGCCTTTTTTTAATTCATCTTTATCAACATGTTTTTAATTTATTTTAAAATTACATGAAATATTCTGACCATTATTTTATGTGACACCTTGTTATCACAATGATTGCTTGTGTGTGTTGACATATAAAAGATGATTGTTTCACATTTTCCTCATGAGTCAGTTATTTTTCTTGCATCAGTAAACAGTTGTGAAAACATTACTTTAAAAAACAAAATTCTTCCCTTAAATTAATTTTAAATTAATTGGAATCCTTTTACTACAATTTAGTAAATGCATTCATTAATTTTTAGACTTCAGATATTTGAAATCTAGCTAATTACAAACCCATTTATAAACATAACATATATACCAATGCAACTGAAAATAATAACATTGATGTCTTGGTACAAACATTATATTGGTTACTGTGATTTTAAGATTAAATCTACTTAAAAGTAGTTTGCCCACAGCATCTATATGAAAGATTAAATTATATTTATGTTGGCTTCCATAGCTTCAGGCATTTTATTTTCCACCTCCGGGTCCCAGACTTTAAATAGCAGAAAGCAGCATTTCGAGAATGGTGAATCATCCATCACACATAATATGTAATTTTCCTTCCGTAAATTCTTTGGGTTAGCCACAAATAGCTACAGCAATTTTTAATGTCAGCACAGTGATTTAAAAAACTTCATCTGGTCAGATAGAAGACCCCATCAACAGAAGTAAGCAGACAATACAATTTAGTTTTCATATTCGACTTTAAGTGACATAAGAAACCTAAGAATAGATTTGAAAATCCTTTATTGCCAGTCACAAATTGAACCGATTAACTGAAATGAATTCAAAGAACTAATCAAAATTAGAAGGCATTAAAATTACTTAAATCTTAAACATTTTTTTAAAATACTTATATTTAAAAAAATACACTGTAACTGCAACATTTTTGTTTTAGATATCAACTATTTTATAGATTCTGATTCTTTATTAAATAATATTAAAGGTTACCAGTTAAATTTTTTTTATTTGAGTAAGATGATGAATCCATTTGTTTCATAAAGAAAAGGTCAGCAAAGTTTCAGGAAAGGCCATGATTATATGAGTACACAACTCATACTGCCATACTGATAAGGTCAGGCACTTTCAGGCAGTAATAACATCAGAGACTATCAATAACTTATAGAATAAACTAACAGTACTTGTAATTCTCTCAAAAGTGTTAACACAGACCAGTGAATCTTGTTTTAAAAGAACTTATTTATTTTATTAACGTTGCCAGTGAATGTGGTAATGCTAATTTTTTAAACAGTAATTCAATAATATTCTTTTAAAAAATTAACTATAGTGCAACTATTTATAACACTTTAATGCATCACAAAAGATGAACAGTTATTGTGTCTAAAAAGAAATCCAAATATTGTTAATAATAATTTTTTTTAAATGTAGGCATTGTAGCCATACAATACAGTCATTGTAGGTAAGATAGCATGTACAACAGAAAGACGACTATTCTAATTTATTAACAATTTGCTTGGACTCTGCTCCACGCTGACAAAGTTGATGTTTTACTGAATAATTTCAAGGTGTGTTGAATAAATTAAAATCAGTAATTAAAAAAACTTAGAAAACAATTCAATAACCCAATCATGGGCTGAAATGATGATGACCTATTAGGTTTCAGACCTCACTTTAAAAAAATAATTATAAAAACCTTGTCTGTTCAGCAAATATTTAACAGTTAAAGTAGAGATTTAAAGCACTTTATTAATGAATTCTCTCTCTGAGCATTATGGCTGAAATGAAAAGTAAACACAAAATAGTTTAAATATACAAAATTAAATATTTAACCACAACCTTTCAATTTCAATGAGTAAGTCATTTCTTCTTGAATAGTTCCAATGAATAAATAACTCTAGTTGCATGCATGCTTAAAGTTAATGAACATCAAGACACTAAACACCATCACCTCAATTAGAAGTTACAGATTATCCAGATCTAGTGATGGTTTGGCCAGGAATGGGGAAACTACACATTCATAAAAAGTGTTATTTATACAAAATTTCCAGACATTCTGATTCGTTTATAATTTTATCAACTCTATGATGTTTATTTGAAAGTTAATTTTCCTAAACTACAAAACTAATTAATTAAACTTAATCCATAAAGACATTTTTTAAAAGCACTCTTATTGTCAGGCCACCACAGTTTAAAAAAAAAAAAAAAAGAGAGAAGGGCAATAGTATTTATAAAGATTTCCAGCCTCCAAATTGAAATCAGTTCAATAGCTGATTTTTAATTTTCCTAAACTAAAAAACTAATTAATTAAACTTAAACCAAAAAAAAATTTTTTAAAAGCAATCTTATTGTCAGGCCACCAAAGTTTAAAAAAAAAAAAAAGAGAGAAGGGCAATAGTATTTATAAAGATTTCCAGCCTCCAAATTGAAATCAGTTCAATAGCTGATTTAGTATAAAACAAATGCTAATGGCATATAATTCGCTGGGATTTTAACAATTCAAAGAAGAAGGCAAACATTTTCTTCACTTGACAATTCTTGTACAGCCTTTAACTTACACGCACATATCTTTAACTATATCTTACACCCATTGTATAACTTCATTTTCGAGTCATTGAACAATAATGGCAAGAGCTGAGAATATTTCAAAACTAAAAATAATAGAATGCTAATTGGGTAAGGAATAAATTTGAAGAGATTTTATGCAACACTGAACAAATAATTCTCACATACTTTAAGTAATATGTAATAAAACAATTTTTTTATTGATACTAGGCTAAAGTTTATTAATATTATTGTTAATTACATTTCTAATGACTAAAATTACGATGTGTTCGAGGTTTGCTGAAGTAAATTATTTCCTACCGCTTAAACATATATAAATGAAAATGTTACATACCTAGGCACAGGTATCTTTAATTATTAATAAATTAATCAATATTCCTGAAGGGTTCATAGATAGTTTTCACAAAATAAAGTTTAAAAATAATTTTAATTTATTGCAATCTATCTCATAATTATTGGGTTCAAATTGAAATTTTCTAAACTTTACACAGGACCTGTCTGAAGTTTAAAAAACCTTTTAGGCTTGCTGTGATACTCAAATTTATGCACTGATAAGATTTTCACTTAGAACTGTTTCAAAAAATACAGCTGTCTATCAAGTAGGAATATAAACTACTTTAAACTCTTCCCTTGGTCAGGACATGAGGTACCAGGTTATTCTAATGATACTTGGCTTAAAAAATACTACTATTCATTATGTTAAGCTCAAAACTGGAAAGCACCATTATGGAAAGTCCACATTAGTCAAAACCAAGCTTAAAATATTTGTCTTCTATCCTTTTACAAAACTGTGCCAGGTTAGGAAACTCTTGGACCACGGCTGTGAAATGTCCCCCAGGGAGTATGGTGGTGACGATGGTGTAGAGATGACCGAAAACCAATGCATCCAGTTCTGTAGGACTAGAAGAAAATGATTGCATTTAGGTATCACTAAAAAAAAGATTGCCAAGGATAAAAGCATTTAATGTAGTTAGATGGCTCATAGTTTTCTGACAATAGTTTCTAATATGAATATTCCATGGATAAATTTGTTTTTATTTTATCTTTTATTCTTAACAACATTGAAAAATAAATGTTAAAATTTGAATATTTTCATCAATACAAATTATGAATGTTCAGCACTGATTTAACTGAAGAAGTTCATTGTTTCTTCAAACTTTATACAGTAACATAAATTGTTTTTTAGCTCCAGTTCATTCATCTTTGTTCACAATTAGTTTTAATTGGCCATTGTTGGATGCACATAACAAAACACTGTTAATCTAGCTGCCTAGTTGATACATACTGGTCACCAAAGAAAAACTGTTTCTTTTCTAAGCGCTCTGACAAGGCCTGACAGCAGATCTTAACTTCCTCACACACCTGGATGTGGGTACATAAAAAATTCATTTGGAAAAAAAAAAACACTAGGATTTTTTAGTAAAATGTTTCATAATTTATAAATTCATAAAAATTAGTAATTCCCTCAAATGCTACATCTCTAATAATTCCTTTTTGTTGCTGAGTGAAAATAACTTTACGGTAACACAAGGAGGTCTCCACAAAAACAGAATACAACTACAGTTAACAAAAAACCTGACCACATCCTAAAAAGACTAAATACCGGTACTGTTTAACATTGACTTTCCTCACATTTCTTTTTTTAAAGCTAGAGATCAGCTTATTAACAAAAACAGTACAGATACTGTATGCATAGCCAGACCCAACATATAATAAAGAGGTAAAATCAGAACAAATAAAAAAGTAAAATAAAAGCTTTTAAAAACAATTTGTACCCCGTATTAATTTGTAAAATTTATAAAATTTGTATTAAAAACTAAGTTTTTTTGGGATTATTATTTCGAAAAAAAAGCAAGCCAGCTTTTTAAAAATTTTAAACATTGAACATTTAAACTGAAATTCAAGCAGTAGATCTAAATCAGCATATAACAATTAAATGGTAGCTTGCTGATGTCTTCAAGACCAACCTACAACCCCCCTTTATCCATTGTATTCTGCTCTTGAACAAAAAACCTCCCCTACTCTTTACGGGTTCCTAAATGAAAAACATCTAACGCAATAAGATTATTATATTGTTTATCGTTACATATAAAGCACATCAATGTGTTGATTCGATTTTAAAAAAAAATAATAATAAATCACTGCTTTACCCCATCATGAAATCAAAACAGCAGATCATTTTACCTCTTCAAGTGATTTAACAGCCCATTCATTGGCCTTTAACTTAGCCCGTATGTCCCTTTGTTTACGCCATGGTAAAATCCAATTCAGTGGCCAGGGATATGAACAACCATAACGAGGCTTAGTTACCTGTTTAAGGTACACAGATAACAAACTATTAAACTTAATTCCAAATGAAGGGAAATCTGAAATGATCTTGAAAATATGCCCGTAAACGCAGAAACAACAGCAGAAATACACCCCTGCAGGGGATGATGCCTTAAATGTACAAAAAAGAGAATACATTATTTTTAATATATAAGGATATTTTAATCCTTAATCAGATTAGACATTACTGACGCAAGGAATATTGATTTATAATCTTTTGGCATCTCTTAAAGCCACACAGAGATAAGTAATTCTTGACTATGGCTAAATATCTTAACAAGCAATAGAGCCTTACTTAAAATGAGAATAGTTTAACCTCTCCTTTTGTCAAAGGTTTATTTTTCATGTCTGTCTTCATTGTTAAGAAAGAATGAAAAAGTTTGTTTATTGAAACATGAACTTGTAATTATCAGTTTTAGAAAATCCAAATGTGCACTTATTACCATAAGATTAGAATTCATTTGTCAAGTGCTATTTTCTAAAAATAAAATTAATAATATTTTAAAATGCTAAATAATTATTTTCAAAATAAGTTGTACTCTATTACTTCATAACCACTTGTTTTAAATTGTGCGTTACCTCATTGGCTATATCAGTGTTTAACCATGCCAAGTACAACTGGTTTGAAAAAAATTAGAAGAAAATCATTATACTATCATTCTTTTAAAAAGGAAAACAGTACTAATAAAAATAATGGTTATATTTTATTTCAATATTGTTTTGCAATAATGCAAAAATGTGTTTAGTTTACAATAAAGTAATTTTATCTATCTTTTAATGTGCTTAAAATATTGCTTATTATTTTTTGGGGAAAACTTTATCTATCCATCAACATTTTCTAATTAAAATAACTTTTAAATTAAAACTATAAAGACAAGGTTTTCTAAAACAATATATAGGCTAGTCCCCTTGTGATATTTTTCAAATTTAGAGAGCACTAAATTGTTTTTAAAAAAAAGGAAATTGTTCTTTTTCCTGAGGAGACTTACCTCTGCATTCCCCATAATATTTTCAATCATTGACATATAGGCCCTCATCTCTGACCTCTCAGTGTCAGGCATATCTTTAGTTAAATAAAAGCCCTGTTGAAAAAATAACGTTTGATTATTTGATTGTAAGAAAAAAGTAAAAGAAAATCTGTAGAAAAAATTATTTTTTGCTCATTTAAATTTAAGACATTAAACATATTGAGGAAAAGACAAACATAAAGGGAATATCATATTAATTAATGTGGATTGATTTAAGCTCTTTTGTTTATAATCAAGAATGGTTTTGGGTACAGCAGCATTGAACTTTCAGCTGACTTTAACGTTTGTAAAGTTATTTAAAATTAGATCACATATTAAAAAAACAAAATGCATTAAAAATGAGAAACTCAGGAAGACATAAAGCATACATTGCACTGCAACTGATTAATTGTGCTTACCTTTGTATTGACGAAACCAACCACAGGCTCAAACTCTGAAACTAAATATGGACCCACTTGAATGAAAGGAACTTTTCCTGGAAAAATAGATAAACTGTATGTATAGATTGTGAAAATGAATATATTTTTGGTCAAAAAAATATATAGGATAGCTTTAGAGAACTAAAAATGTCTTTAAAAATATATTATTTTAACACTACCTGATGGGGACATTTCTTCTGCATTTGTTCGCTGTTCAACCCTGAACTTCAGACCACACATGTGAAGAAATGTTTCAACAGCTAGACATTGTGCATAGTCAGGCAGAGTTATCTGCTCCACTGTAAAGTTGTTTTGGAAAGAACAATGTACCTTTTACTTAGTCATTGTTAACAAAAATCCAAATTTTTTATTGAAATCTTTGTTTTCATTTCAATACTTTTTTATCATTAATGGTTGTTTATTTTAACTCCTTAATTAAATATCATTCATAACTCAAAATTATGATACCATATTATCATCATCAATATATTAATATAAATATATTATTTCAATGATTTATGCAGGATTCAATCACATTTAAATTTTGACAGAAAATAATACAAATTATTTTAACAAATACTTCCTTTTACTGTACTCTAAATTCTAAGGATGCAATGGTTGTAAAATTATCACGTTATAGTACAGCAAACTTACTAAATGCACACCAGTCTATAATGATTTCAACTTTTCAAAACCTTTTCATGTCTAATGGTATCACAGAACGGATGGTATTTTGAGGGTCTGCCACATACTTATGCCTTGGTCACAGACCAAGTGGTATTGGTGTCATTGTGACTAATACAGGCCCCTCTCCTATTTGTGATGATTCACTGATCCAGGTGTTGAGGATAACAACGAAGAATACACAAGACACGATTAAATCATGAAACAACTCCACAGCAGCAATTACAAAGAAAAGATGTATTGGTGAATAGTGCAACAAATCCAGAAATGCTTCTCTTCTAGCTTGAACACTTGACAAGCTGTATATTCCTGGTCTATCTTTGACTACTACTTCTGTTCCTGTCAATTCAGATTGACCATCCTAACTTTACTCTCTATGTCAGAAAGAGATTATATACCATTCTGAACCTCCATAGGTGGTCCAGGAATGCTATCTATTTAAACATCCCTGCCCGATCGTTTCCGGTCAGGAACTTCCGCCTTTAAACTCAAAATTATCATTTGAAATCTGGCAGGCCCGAAATATAATATTATGGAAAGAAACAATCCCCTCTAGCTCAAGATATGAGAATCTGTTAACCTTAACCCCCAAACGATTCCCTTCCAAAATTCAAAGCAATTTCCCTACCTCTTTAAGTTACCTAAAAAAACAATGAAGCTCTGTTCTGTCCCCCACCCCAGTCATATTTGACAAATGGTGAGAACCAAAGAAAGGACTAAATTGACATAAGGCAGTTCATGTTAAATCATTAACAGGTATACTAACCTTGATACTGTTGATAAAGAATAACATCATCAGGCCATGGTTCATTGGCTGAAAAAAGTACATTTATAAAATATAACGAATTTTAAGAGTTGAAAGTCACAACAAATTTATTTTATAAACAAATTTTCACGAAACTGATTTCAAAATAATAGACATAATATATCTATTATATTGAAATCGGTTTCATGAAAATTAAAAGTAAATACTTTAAATAACAATGAATGAATGTTATTTAGGCCTTGATTGCTATTTACTATATAACTATGTCTATGATAATGAACACAATTTAAACATTTTGGAAGCAAAAGTAAAGCACAACTTAACATTGACATTTTAAGCCTACATCTAAGTCCACCTAAAATGATGTTTCGATACCATATTAAAATTTTTGAAAAACTATCAAAACTTTGTCATTTCATAAATTATATGACCATAGTTCTGGAAAATAGCTTAACACACAAACTGTGGTCGGCTGAAAAAATTAGCCGACATTCTTATTCTGTACTGTGGCAACTGATAAAAAAACACGGTCCGATAGCAACTTCCAATCCAATATTTAACCAGAATTATAGCCACTTCGTTTTTTTAATAATTAAATCATCTTCCGGTTCAAGCTGTTACTTGATAACTTAAATTAAGTACTTTTTAATCGGATATTTATATTGCTGTTTTTTTTAAAGCTAAAATAGTTGAAGCTATGGCTGGGCCTTCAGTGCAAGAACTAATAGAAATACTTTTGAAAGCTTTTTTGGAGAGGTTTTAAGTGATACTGATGATGATTTTAACATTCCCTATGACGATATCAGATGAGATTCTTCTTCTCGTGAATCTTATCCTAGTCTTAGTGATACTGAAGTAGGCCTACTGAGGCTACTCTTAGACTTTGAGCCAGGCCCGGAGGCTGAGCAAGAACGGACTGAATTTTAGTCACAGAAGCTACAGATTATAGTTCAGAACTAATAAATTTTATAGTTAAACAACCCAAATCAGTTCCACAGTTCCTTTTTAAATGTTTACTAGTCAATAATAACTATTTTGCCTGAGATTTTGTATTTTGTACTTGGTTTTAGCAGTGGTCCCAGGTTCTAATATAAATGACCGAAAATTACTCAAATGTCCTTCAGAGGCTTAATTGTCATCAAAACCTTAGCAAACTATACATTTTTTTAAAGATAAATGACTTGGCTAGAACATTTATATTTTTGTTTTAAGTGTAACTATAAAAATTAATGATGTTATGAGCACTTGAAAGCAAGACATTTTGTCCATTTTTTGTTCTTGAGAACTCCAAGGTCAAGGAAACTGAACAAAATTTTGTTACAGGGTGGGCAATATGGCCAACTTTGTATCAATATTTCTATGTCATTTAATGCAATTTCAAATGGCACTCAAAAAGCTCTGAAAAGCTCCCACACCATTGAATGATGCATGCCGCAGTTCCTGGGTTAATTACCTTTAACTAACATTGAAGACCTCAACAACCAATATTATTAGGCTATGAGTAGCCTATTATAATCTTGTAAAAGTGTAGTTCAGGTGCATATAGGCCTATTATTTCTTAACAAATTTCATATTTACGCATGTAAACTTGAGTGTATTCAATTCATTATTAATTTAATTCCAGGCAGAAATAGTTAACAAATACTAAATTGTACAGCCGTAACTTTTCTTTTTATTTCATGGCTGAGGCATCTTTGAAAACAGCTCCTGATGCCAGATTTTTTGATCAATAAGTCTTTGTTAAAGTGTATGCAATACATTTACAAAAATAATAATATTAATGAAAATGAAATATAATTTAAAATTTACAATTTTAATTTATTGTTAGTTAACTATTACTGCCTGGAGTTAATTTGAAAAAGAATACACATTGTCGGCTAAGGCAGACAATTCTTTACAAAAAACACATAACAACATCAGGCGCCAATAGTTTGACTTTGACCAATTACCCTAACTGCTAACTGAGCCTATTTTTTTAAAAAAACCTTTAGGCTTAGCATTTAGTGTAGTTACTTGTTCAGTATTACTACTGAATACAGGCATGAATTAAAATTTAGATAATTCACAATTACTGAATGGACATTACTTATCAAAGAGTTTTTATAAGTAGCAAATGACGGCCAAAAGTAATGAAAAGTTTAAGAAAATTGGCCTTGAATTTTGAATGATGAATTGTATTGTTGAATGTTGGTTGGGTCATTCAATATTGAATTAGACAAAGCAAAGACTCAAATTAAACAGTTGACTTTCTTGTCTTCTGGTTTTAATAGTTTCTTTCATTCAAAAATGTATTTATAAGCCAATACCAGTTTCTTTTTTACCCCCTAAAGTAGCTTGGATAGCATATTCAGTCAACGACATGACTTTCGTCTGACACCGGTGTCAACAAAACTCTTCAGCACTTAGAAATCAATTTTCCTTTAAATGTCTATTGTTATGTAAACGTCATTGCTAATCGATGCGCTTCTTAATATGCTAAGTTGGGATTTCTAAAATTTATAAAAAATTAAAACGTTTTGAGTTTATAACATATTTCCTTAATATTTTATTCATTTTTCATTTTTAAAAATTGAACAATTAATTAGCTTATTACGTTATTTTTCTCACAAAATATGGCTAAGAAAGGGAAGCATTATCATTATGCGATGCATGTATCCAGGAAGGGGCGCTTCGCCACAAGCAGCAAATTTTTCTACATATCAGAAGTGGTATTTACGGCCAATGGCAGAGTTTTCATTTTGAAAGTCGACTGCTAAAATTTTAGCCTACGCCGGGTGGCACTAACCCTTTCTACGTCATTACTCGTCTGTCATAATTTGTATGTTTATAAGTAGTGGAACAAGGTTTGGGTATGTTTAAGCATGAAAAGAAAAGATCCGTTGTTGGTACAAGTTCCTTTTCATTTCACCATTGGGACGAAAGACATTATGTAAGTTTAAAAAACAGAAATATTGAATCCCTTTAGGGTAATTTTTTTTTTCAAATTAAATAATAAAATAATATATTTCTTCAAATTTAATCGGATGTAAACAAACCTAAATTTTGTCAGTATGTCTTTACCCTTTGAA
This sequence comes from Lymnaea stagnalis, assembly GCA_964033795.1. Taxonomy (NCBI): domain Eukaryota; kingdom Metazoa; phylum Mollusca; class Gastropoda; family Lymnaeidae; genus Lymnaea; species Lymnaea stagnalis. The sequence continues at coordinate 436,671 of CAXITT010000448.1, read as the reverse complement.
GGTTATAAATAAGGTTCACTAAAATATTACTTCAAAATTCTGACCGTTTCTATACAGCTTCTATAAAAATTGATTGCAATATTCATTCGGTATTCCTGATCTGACTGTGCTTAAAACAAGAACCAATGACTACCATTTCCGTCTTTCGACTGCTAAGTTTTGGAAATTTTAGTACTGTCAAAAATGATGTTCCACTGATCTTTCTGTGCTCCTAGTAGTCATGGGTATTCCATGGCTCCATCTTTATTATGTTGCCTATTTGAATGATGTTCTGGAAAGTGAGCTTGGGTGCCACACTGCTGATATGATAAAGCAATCTTGAGTGGCTTGGCTGCACATGTTCTGGAGAGATTATCACCAAGCTTTCGGCACTTAAGTTTTGATTTTTTTTTTCCTCAATCGGAGATGGCTTTAATTAGAAATGCTGTCGATTTTCTTCTAAGACAATTGTTCCAAAAAAAACAAAACAAAAACACTTCCATTTTCTACGAGATGAACTAGTTGTCTTCCATCACTTTATCGAAAAGAACATCTGCGGCCCACGGACCATATGTGGCCCGCTGAACAGTTAAGTGTTGGCTGAGAGACCGTCCAGGAAATGGACTCAAGTAAAATGTACTTATGATTTCGTGTAAAATCCTCCCCCTGCCCCCCCCCACCAAACATTAACTCAAAGTGAATTTTTGAAGCCCATCTTCAATGCTATATATTAAAATTGATCTTCTATATTCTCTGAACAATCTGGCCAAGCCAAAAATTCCAGTCCTTTTTTTAAACGTTGGAATAAAATCGGTAAAATTAGTAGATTAGTCTCTCCAAGATCTACTCATTAGTACACTTCAACGAAATTACTCTCAGGGTCGGCCTCCCCTTGGCTCAACATCAATAACGTCATTTGGAAGGGCAGGTAAGGGCATTTCCCCCCCTCCCCCCGGAATTTGCAGGTTTATTTACATTGCTACGTACTGTGGTGCCTCCAGTCAAATACAACTTAAAAAGCCGCTCACGTTTTGGTCTTGTCCTCCCCCCACCCTTTTCCTGAAAAAACCTGAAATGACTCCCGTGCTTAAGATGCATTATGCAAAATGTATGAGACTTTACAAATGTGTTATTTATATTATATAAAATTGAGAGAATGATTTGAGTTTTTAATAAAGAAAAAAGTTTGAAGGAAAAGAAATTAGCTAAAAAAAAATAATTAAACATAAAAATAGGAAAAAAAAAAGTGGGTTTTTATTTAAAATAATTGTGTCATTCACTCCAGGATTTATTTCTTTTGGAATTGCCTTGATGTCTTTGAACCACTAGCTCTTTTATTTCATAAAGAATGTAATGCAATGAAGATTCACTCCGCTAAAAAAATTTTTTGTTACTAATAATGTTCAAAATTTTGTTGACCGAAAAGACACCAGTTCTAGCAGATGCGTACCTTGATTTAAATGCCACCCTGAGTGCACCATCAAAAGGGCGCCCCCTCTAAAATACAAATAAAATTTGTGAAATAATGTTCAATGTATTTGTGAGTCGCCGCAACGATATAGATAAACCCCAATGGTGGATCTCATATTTTTTGAGACCCCAGATAAACATTAGAACGTAACACTCCAGTTTAACGGCTGGTAAATAGACGAATAGACGAAACGACAATCTCCGAAAAGTTGGTTACATCACACGCGGCCCCTAACGTTTTGATAGCTCTGAAAAAGAAACGCGTAGGTCAACCGTTTGATCATTTTTTAAATTTTTTTGGGGGGTCGCCCTGGCGTGTTTCTAACGATTTCACTGAAAGAGAAAACTCAAAAGACTAGCCAGTGACTGATTCATTCAAAAAAAAAAATCAAAAAAAAAAAATTGAAACTTTAATCTAATATTGTCAGATTTCAGGTTATCCGGTTAATCGGGTCAGAAAAATCCGATTTCCGCTTAATCGACAAAATGGCCGATAACCCGAATATTTGCCGATCAATCCGTGCAAATCTAATTTTTCTTCACCTTTTCTTCTCACATACACTTAAAATGAAAATAAGAATTAACTTCTTAAATATAATTTTATGGCGCAAAGTTGGTGCCACTCGGAGATATGGTCCGTTTACTTGGCACCTGTCCACAAGCCTCTCCGTTATCTGTACGCTAAAGCTGAAAGATTTTAAAAGACATAAAAACGCTTAGGTAATCACTTCATAACTGGGTCCATTCCAGCAAGTCCATCACTCTGAACAGCTTGAGAGACATTGTCTTATTTGACATAGTTTTGAAGCATGTATAGCTATTATTAATAAATGTGCCCCCCAAAAAAGTTTTCCTGTTAAAAAAAAAGGGGGGGGGGGACACAATCTTCACATAAGTAATCTACACTCAGGGAGGAAGATTGCAAAGTTATCATTTACATGTTACCTGCATGTTGTGGCATTTTATTATAAATCACGTGACTACCTGACGGAGCAATTAGCCGAGGACCAAGGTTAACGCAAACTAATGTGCCGGTAGCGTCAACGTTAAGGTCACACAGAAAAGGGAAACAAGTGCAGGTCTTAAGTTTGATTTTCGGCTCGAAATTAAGGCGAAACAAATTAACACAAGAACGTACTTAAAATTAAATATTTTTAGTGTTTCAGTCGAAGGTCGGGGTAGGAAGTAATAAGTGGCAAATGAATGCTTCACTGGAAGAAAAACTAGGCATGTTTAAAATGGAAACAAAGACCAATTCAATAAATTAATCAATTAAAATATTATGTAGGTCTAATTGATTTCAAAGGCACAATTATGGTTAAAAGCAATTTTTAAAAATTATAAATCCTTTTCATTGTAGGTAGGCCCCAAAAGTGAAAATTAAAAAAAATATTTGACTCCACTTTTATTCATTATTGCTAAATCTTGCGAGACACTTTGTCGATCCTTTGTGACAACACACCCATTTTAAATAAAATACATACGCAACCAATTTGTATACTAAAAGGGAAGACACTTTTACAGACCTCTGGATTTTTTAAAAAATTGTTCAGTAAGGTGAAATAAAACATGAAGCACAAATCTAAATTCTCTTTGACCACATCCGTAAATCTGCACGAAATAAATTTGTTTGCAGAAAATTTTGTTGTATGACGGTTGGTCCTAACGTGAATTTGCTTTCATGACCAGGTAGCGACACCTGGATTTTGGGAATCACTGATGTAAAAAGGCAGTACTGCCCACAAAATTTGGACTAAATGCTGCTCTAGAACAGGTGTGGCCAACCCACAAGACTTCGCGGGCCGCTTGGATTGCTTGTAAAACCGTCCGCGGACAGCATGGCATTAAACCTTGTTTTAAAATAATAAAATCAGCATCCACTAAAAGCTATATAGAAATGTTTTTTTTTTCTATTCTTAATGCACGTAATGAAATGTTAAATAAATAAAAGAGAAAAAAAAAAGGAACAACCAAAACAAACAGCCCAAAGCAAACTAATGTAACATCATTGAATCCCTTCTCTCACTCATCTTTTTAAAACCGTTTTCTTTGGTAAATGGAATGAACTGGCAAAAGGGTTATTAGTGATAAAGCAGCAATCCCCTGTGGCCGCAGTAGTTTGACGTGGCGAGCCATCCGGTCGATCTCCCCCCTGCTCTAGATAAATACTAAATAAAATAACAGGAAGTATGTCATCGTAACGAGAAATATGACGCGACAGAACGCATTACGCCGTGTAATAACAAATATCCTGACACTCCCACAGCAGCAATTACATGTTAATATATGTGAAGGAAGAGACCTTGATGTTTGATATGATTTCTAACTTCCTTTATAGTTTCTGCTATATAAACAAAGACAATCACCAGTGACAGTTGTCTCACATCGGCTGACGTCAGTGCAGTTCAAGCCTTACATTTCCTCATCTCTAGTAGTTTTCATTGAATACAAATACAGATCACGTAAAACCAAAATACTTTTAAACGAGAAGTTCTTGCCACCATGGAGCGCATGCCGTCACTTCTGAGGTGCCTCATCTTATCTTTGACTATAAGTTGCTGCTTTTCGGGTAAGAATAATTGCTCTTAAAGTTCGCAGTAAATTCAAGCTATCGTGGTTTTAATCTGAAAATCATAAATACAATTTCACCAATGCGTCTTCTTTTAATGAAAAAATAAATAAATAAAACGTCTGGATCAAACATCGACAGTGCCATTGATTGATATCGATCTTTATTTAAAGGAAAACAAAACGTTTTAAGGATTGAACTTACATTTCTATATTTAAAGGAAAACAAAACGTTTTAAGGATTGAACTTACATTTGTGTTTCAGCATTTTTTTTTTATATCACTACGCTACTGACATTGCTGTCAACTGTATGGTAGAGTACAATTGTAGCTTTGGTTGGCTAAATTTCTAAACACTGTTTCAGGTTTCTAAAAATGTAATTATTTCAAACTAGCATGCTTGACCCGCGTCCACTAAGCTGATGGGCCATTCATAAATAACGTCTAAAGGGGAGAGGGGGATCACGAATCTATAACAATCTACTGCTTGTTTGAGGGGTCTTAAATCGATCAAATTAGTGTTACGTCTTTATACATTGCTCCCCCCCCCCAAACTCTATATGTGACCGAACTCCACTGATTTCATGAAACGTAACTTGTTCATTCGTCATTTCATTACGTCATTTATTCTCGTCTTTGTGTTTATAGAAGTAGACTGCGTTACAGTCGTCAGATGTAATTGACAAATTTCATTGTTTACGCTAAGAAATCTAACGTACTTCAGTGGTTGGGCTACACGAGCCTCGTGGGCCACACACGAACCGCTAAAATATTTAATGAGGCCCGCATGATTGACAGATAACTGGATTGATGTTTTACTGAATGATTATTTGTAAATTTAGGATACTCGATTTAATATGACTTCATGAAAGCTTTTTCTGCTTTTAAGAGATACGCATTGATTTCAAACTTGAATTTACTTTCCTAAGTCCCATTAATACGTAGTATTAAGCAAATATGTAACATTAAACATACATTTGATTTTACATAATTTTTCATTATATTTTTGGTGATTTCAATTTTATTCCTTTCGACCTCATAGCAATACTATGTCCACAAAAACGTTGTGCACAACCAAGCTGCCCTTTTGGATTCGCCACTGATGTTAACGGATGTGTGACCTGCCAGTGTCGCCCATGTCCATTCCCCACGTGTGATCTGTGTCCCGACGGCCACGTCACAGACAAGAAAGGCGACTCAAGACTCCAATGCAAGCCTCGGGTGTGTCCGGTCGTGAAGTGCGCTCCCTGCCCGTCTAGTTTCTTAAGTGATGCAAAGGGATGCCAGACGTGCGCATGCAAACCTTTTGTGTGCCCAGTCGTTACCTGCCCGCCGTGTCCGAATGGGTTTCTTACTGACAGTCTCGGGTGTAAAACCTGTACTTGCAAGCCCCCAGTGTGTCCAGTTGTGAAGTGCTCACCTTCCTCTCACGGATATTTCAATGATTCCAAAGGTTGCCAGATATGTCAATGTAAACCTTTAGTGTGCCCCAAATTATCATGTGCAGCATGTCCTAATGGCTATCTTAATGACACACGTGGATGTCAAACTTGTACTTGCAAACCTTGACAATTTGTCAAATGTCCAGCATGCCCATATGGCTATTTAAATGATTCCAAAGGTTGCCAGACATGTCAATGTAAACCTTTTGTGTGTCCCAAATTATCATGTGCAGCATGTCCTAATGGCTATCTTAATGACAAACGTGGATGTCAGACTTGTACTTGCAAACCTTGCCCATTTGTAAAATGTCCAGCATGTCCTTATGGATTTTTAATTGATTCAAAAGGTTGCCAGACATGTCAATGTAAACCTTTAGTGTGCCCCAAATTATCATGTGCAGCATGCTCTAATGGCTACCTTAATGACACACGTGGATGTCAAACTTGTACTTGCAAACCTTGCCCATTTGTTAAATGTACACCATGCCATTATGGATTTTTAATTGATTCAAAAGGTTGCCAGACATGTCAATGTAAACCTTTAGTGTGCCCCAAATTATCATGTGCAGCATGTCCTAATGGCTATCTTAATGACACACGTGGATGTCAAACTTGCAATTGCAAACCCTGCCCCTTACTGAAATGTCCTCTTTGCCCGTTCGGCTACACCACGAACCCCACGGGCTGTCAGACGTGTCAATGCAAACCATTGGTCTGCCCTCCAACACTTTGTTTCTGTCCGTACGGCACCGACTGGACAACGGACATCCTCGGCTGTGCACGATGCACTTGCAAACCGTTTCAATGCCCGCATCTGAACTGTCCGATTGACAAGTGTCACACGGGGTTTGAGATCGATGACAAAGGTTGCCAGACTTGTCAGTGTAAGAAACCAGAGTGCCTCGATTCCCAGTGTAAGGACGTGTGTAAGAATTCCAACAAGGTTCACGAGATCTCCGAGACCTGTCACTGCGATTGTTAGTACTATACAACATGTATGAGTGCTTATCGAACAGTTTAAAACGATGCCTTTACCCAATATTTTACAACCTGAAATTATAATTATAAAATTGAATAGTTACCAAATTAATTTTTAAAAATGTTCTTTTCATTGTGTTTTCAAAAAAAAAAAAAAAAAAAAAAAAAAAAAAAAATGCTTTGAAAGTCTGTGAACATAGACAACGACAGCAATTATTATTCTTTATGTGGATTTTATTGAGTGAAAGAAATTTTGAAAGTTTGTTTCAGTTTAAACCTTTTTGGCTATTAATAATTAATTATATTTGGCTCGTAAAAAATTATTTGCTTCTTGAAATAGAAAGAAAGGAAGACAAAAAGATCAGGAATCAATTTAATTTTTTAATTCGAGATTAAAACTGTTTTGAAAGTGTGTCTTACAAAATATTAAACTCTAGGGTTTATTTAAAGGTCATTCTTCTTGATTTTATTGTGTTTGAAAAATTTAGCTGTGAAAAATTTTGATTTCAAGCATACACGATAAAAATAAAAAGGAACTAAACAGGAACCTAAAGAAACATAAATTAATGTTGTACTATTTATGGGGGGGGGGGGGAGTTACTAAACTAGAACAATGGAATTGTCAACGAAAAACAATAA